>OY743174.1:8086168-8381168 GCA_963555705.1 Ligustrum vulgare | reverse complement strand
TTTTTATAGATATAGATACGAGTCATTTTTTACTGAAATGATAATTGCTATGGAAATAAAATTTAGAAAATATTGGGAAGATTTACCTATGTTATTTCCCTTAGCATGCATAATGGACCCACGTTTTAATTAAAGGGTACGAACATTCTTGTTTCAAAAATCAATAGCTCATTGATTTTGGATAAACCTATCACTTATAATAATTTAGAGAGCACGTTAGTAAACATGTATACTGTATATGCTGCACGATTAGGAACTACTATTAGTCATACACAATCTACACCATCACATGACACTACACTTGGAGACGATGAAGTTGAATTATACAATTTAATGGAAGAAATGACTCAAGCACAAGGAACTTCTTCTTACAGTATGTCTTCTAGTTCTAGTATCAATGAATCAGGTTCACTTCAAATACCTGAAGAATTGAAAATTTATTTTGGACAAGAACTACTTAGAATTGTGGAGTCTACTAATTCTTTAGAATTTGATTTACTTCATTATTGGCGAACAAACGAACGAAAATATCCGATTGTTTCCGCCATTGCAAAAGATCTACTAACACCTCCGGTTAGCACGGTAGCTTCGGAGTCTGCTTTTAGTGCAGGTAAAAGGGTTTTGTCAGAAGTCAGGAGCCGACTCAAAGAAGATATTTTGGAAGCGTTGATGTGTGTTAAAGATTGGAAAGACGGTGATTTACGCGTACAACATAAGTATGCCGAAATTGCATGCAGTCAGGTAAATGATATTTAACTTTACATTTTCAATTTCTTTATTATACATATAAAATAAAATATAATTTTGATTTCAAAACAAAAATTGTACACGTAACAAATTGTTCGTGTACAATTTTAACTCCGCCTACTAGAATACTGAATATTCAATTATTCAAATAAGACTATTTAGTAGCCCGGTCCCAATCCCGGAAAAAAAGGAGGAGGGTTTAATTTTATTTTTTAACCTTTTAAATTTTAATTTATTTACTTCATTTTAGTTTTTGTCTTTTCAAATTATAATTGGATATTTGATTATTTGAAGAAGTTTTTATTTACGTTATAACTTATAATTTATAAACTTATAAATTATAATTAATTATTTCGACTTTCAATTTAATTCTCTAATAATATTAATAACTAACAAACATTGCTTTTTTACTTATGAAGTTATTAATAATTTATTTAATACATAACTTATTACTTATTAGTTATCAATATTATACTTATATTTATAACTTATAAGTTATAAGTTATAATTAATTAAGAATTTTTATCAATAATATTAAATATATTAATATTCAAGATTTGAAATATTTTAGATATCGATTAGATTGTCGACTAAGTCTAAATCTAAATCAATGTAAGATCATAAGACGGTAAGACAAGACTCACAAGAGGGGTTTTTTTTTTTTAAATAAATAAATGGTAAGACTTATTTATAATTTTTTTTAAAAAAAAAACGAGCTAAACGAGCCGAGCCTAAGCTTGGCTCGTTTGACCCGAGCTCGTTGCTCGGCTCGTCCGTTTGACGAGCCATGGGCCGAGCCGGCTCGGCTCGGCCCATTGCCACCTCTATTACCAGGTTTGCGATCTTTTACTGCTCTTTTATTATGCATGTTATTGAAAATCTTATCATTATGGGTAATATTTGAAAGTTCATAAATTGCTAAATTTCATGGTTATCTACAATTCTGTAACTTATTTATTTAAATGTTCATTGTTCATCTATTAGTGCTCTTTTTATGTTCGTTGCATACCTTTTGGTTTGAAGGTACGTTGGAAAAATAACATTATTCAAGTTTAGCTCGTTGGTGACACCATAAAAATTGGACACTCATTTCTTTTAATGGCAGACAACTTAATAGAGGCACCCATGTTCTTATCACATTTTGTTGGTGATGTCAACCAGCTCAGCTCATCTTTCATAGACCCAATTATTATTTGAAAGTATGAATTTGATAGTGCAAGCAATAGAGATTATAGAAAAATCAATTTCGCCTTTGTTTGACTCCTATTGTTTAGGGAAAAAGATTTTTTGAATAGTGATTTATGTGTATAATGTTTTATTGTTAAAATATGTGTTTAAAATTGAGTACGGTAGAAAAGAGTTAAAAGAATATAGATCAAACATAGACTTAATAAAAGTGACATTTGTATTCAAAAAAGATGAAGGAGCACAAATTTTGTTGAAAAATATTGACATTTTGAAATTCTATTTTGCTTATCATTTGAATTTTGCGTTATGCTTGGGATGATACTATGGAAAAACGAGCCAACTTAGAGACAGAGAAGCTCAACAACGAGCTCAATGCTTACGGAGTATGGTAATTTCTACTACCCTACATAAGTATCTTTGTTCGAACATTTTTTATCTTATTTACAGACCTACTTGGAGTAATAATCGTTTTACTTTTAGATGTTATTCACCTGTTTAGAGTCCAATTATGTGTTTCATGGTTAAGATTAAAATTTTTTCTTTGGATTACTTTTCAAGATGAGCATTATAGAGTATACTTGATCATTTCATTCTTTTTGGGTTCATAAAATCAACATATTTTTTCAATAGAAATTATTGGACCAATGTGATATACAATTTTGGAAAATCACTGATATTTATAGTGGCTCTTTACTTATCTAGAGAACAAGAAATCATAATGTTCTATTGGACAAAAATAATTTGGTGTATTAAAAAATTTGATAATATTATTTTGTAATAAATCACTTCAAATTTGTACACGTCGTCCTATTGTTAAGATTACATTTAATCTAAAGACCCTCTGTTTTTACGGAACATGTTCATATAAATATATGTAAACAAATATTTAGGAGTTTCAAATTCACTATGCATTTTTTGATTTGACTTGAGAAGTTATGACCTTTGAATTGCATTCACCATTTTGAACTTTACAACATAAGATTGACTTTTTATTCTGTTTGCTCTATTGTGTATGTGTTGCCTTCTTGGTTTAGTGTGTACAAACATATTTTGAGTTATTATTACTTATAAAATTAATATCATGCCCTCACTTGAAATATAAAATAAAAAATTTCCATTCAGGCTTTCATTTCATACGACTTTGTCAAGTTGGTAACGGCAGAAAGAGCAGTATAAATTTTAAAATATAGCTGGGTTGGCACCTACTATGTAACGCCTCGAATTCCGTTAAACCCGGTACGCCACTTCATTGTCTCAAATTAACTTTGAAAATAATAATTTAGCGGAAAATAAATTTAATAACTGAAATCTCAATTTATATAACTTTATAAACTTGACTCAAACGGCCAAAAGATTTGAACATGAATTAGACTTGAACGAAATAAAATAAAATTGAAATTTCAACAATTCGAGTATGGAAAATAACTTGACAAAACCAATAAATTTGTTATTTGAAATAGAACATTTTAGAGATTTATTTATAGCCACCATTGTACGCCTCCATCATCTGCAAAAATATGGTTTTGGGAAACGTGAGTATTTCAAAGAAATACTCAGTAGACTCGCGCACAATACTCATTTAACATTATAAATTAAAACACATAATCATGATATTCAAGTCTCAGGTGTATAACGATCACCAGTATTCTCATGAACAAGTAAATAAATACAAATTCAAGTCTCGTGCATTTAAGCAAGTAAATTCTCGTAACATAGTCTCATGCTTAGAAAGTAAGTAATTCTCATGATCACAATCATACATGCTAAATTATAAATCAAATAATCATTGATGTGCACTTTTGAAAATGTAACTTTGTTAATAAGAGTCTACCTTATTTCTTGAGTATTGAGCAAACGAGATAAAAATTTCTAGTGTTCTCGCGTCTCGTCTAGTCCTATAAAAGTAAATATATAATTAAAATCAAACTTTGGGAATAATAAATTTTAAAATGATGAATTTGTGTAAAATAAGGTTTTTAAAAAAAGGCTTTAGGGATTAAATAGTGAAATTGGAAGAATAGGGGACTGGTACGTGCAAATAGCTGGAATTAATGACTATTTTGACAAACTCAGAAAGTTCCTTGCCAAATTACATTTCAGCATAAACCCCTGAGTCAATATAATCTGATTTGAAAACTTGGGACTTAACTAAAAACGAAAGGGGCTGAAATAAACATTATTAAAACTCCATGGACAGAATTAAAAGACTTTGGAAACTGGATACTTAAGGGATAAATTTTATAATATCAAAATTAGATATCAGATCTTCTCCCCTCTCTCTCATTTTGAATTCAAGCAGAGGAGAGCAGCGCGATCGGCCCATTTTCAGTCAAGGCTGAGCGTCGGGGAGTTGGCAACAGTTCTGCCGCCATCACTTGGTGGCAGCGGAGGTGGTTTTTGGGTGCGGAAACGAAGGCAAACCGAGGGTCTTTTTGATGATTTCAGGCTGATGGTGATGACGGGTTTTGGGACTGCGATTCTCCGGCGATATCAATGGTGATCATCGTGGTAAGTTTATGGGTTTATTTATTTCTTGATTTTTGGGTTTGATTGTGTGAATGTGGAGATTGGGCATTGATGATGTTGGATTTGAGTTGGGCGTGGTGATGCAGTCGGGGTGGTTCGTGCGGTGGTGATGATTGGTTGTTGATCACGGGTGAGGTAGTAGATATGGAGTTTGGGAATTGGTTGGGCAAATGGTGGAGGTTTAGGTCAAGGTAGTGGTGACTGCCGTGTTTTGATGGTTCAATTGAGCAGAGGCGTGGATTGACGATTTACAGTCGGCAATGGGGTTCGGAGATTGGCTTTGGTTGGGATGCAGATTGGGTTGCAACGTGTGAGTAATTGTTTCTGTGGGATTGGAGGCAGTGACTGTGAGTGGTGTGATTCGGTTATGTTTGCAGATTGTGTAAATGTGGTTTTGGCTAAGGTTTGAGAAGGGGGGGGGGGGGGGTGCTTAACGAGAATTCTGCAGAATTTTCTGTGAAAAATTTTGTATCTTGAACGTGAGTTGTGGTGGGGATGAAGGGGAGTATATGCTACTGGTTGTTAACAAATTTTTGGTAAGTTTTGGGAGCATATGATTTGGGGAAGATTGAAGGGGTTTGGACTGATTGAGGGGACTGAGGGAAAGGTTAAAGGGATCAGATCAATTATGGCATGTGATGGGGAAAGAAATTTGGGAAAGATAATCAACCATGAATGGACAAAGCTTGAAATCTGGAAGAAAAAGATTTCTGGGAAGAAAGAAAGAAAAACGTGGAAAGAGAAAAAAAAAAAAAAAAAAAACTTGTAGCCTAATATTTTGGGCCTAAGTAGTTGGGCTGGGTTGAAATAGTTTGAACTCAAAATAGTTCGAATTTGAATTTAAGATAATTAAAACTTGGACAAAATTTAAATTGTGATCTTGGAAACACCTTTGATAAAATTTTGGAATTTGACTAAGATAAATTTAATTTCACTTAAAATGACTAGACGAAAATGTGTTTAAAATAAATGGCCAAAGTCGTAGCGACACATTTTAAATAATATTTATTTAAATAAGTCACGAAAAAATTCTCGATCCCTACGTACTAACCCTCTGTCCGTGTTCTGTCTAGGTACTAAAAGGGCCCCACTGTGTTGTGTAAGATGCCTCCATTTTATTGAGGCTCTAGACTCATAGAGTTAACTAATAGTGTTCACTCTAAGTGAAAAAGCATATGTGCTACTGCTTCTATACTACTAATATCTAAGTAGGTGCAATTGCCAACAAGTTCATTTACTGTATTTGATTTTATTTGTTGGATTTTGATTCAATTCTTTAGTCGAATTAATACCGCATGCTTCAAACAATATATTAATTAAGCACCAGAACTCATTGCCATAAGCTCCATTGCCTAATCTTTAGATTAGATCTATTCAAACTTCCGAGGCATTACAAATTAAGATGGGATGTCAAAATTTAGTGCTTTTGTTATTTAAGGCATGTTAATGGCTGATGCGGTTCCATTTGTTTTTTCCTAAACCAAAAATTATTTATTTTCAGATTTATAGAGATATCCACTGATGTGTTCGTGGGGAGCTAAAAATAGTGTAGTTAAATTTCTAATGTTCAACTCTTGAAGTTATTTTGTGGTGATTATTATTTTTTAGTTATGACGTATGTTACTGGGCCTTCTGTTTAGTGGAGTTATTTTTTCATATTTTGTTTAGATTTTCTATAGCAATTTTCTTGTTTTTTTTTCTTAAAAACTGTAATTTTCAATTTTCATTTTTGTTACATGTTAAATTTCTAATGTTCAATTCTTCAAGTTATTGTGTGGTGATTAGTATTTTTAAGTTATGACGTGTGTTACTGGGCCTTCTGTTTAGTGGAGTTATTGTTTCATATTTTGTTTAGATTTTCTATTGCAATTTTCTTTTTTTTTTTTTCTTAAAAATCGTAATTTTCAATTTTCATTTTTGTTACATTGATTTTTTTTCTTTATGTTAATAATTGTGTTGGTATATTTGATAGATGTTTTATCATGGATCATGGATTTTGAGGGATTTTGGCTTTAGGTTGAAAGCTAAAAGAGTGAACTTTTTTGGGGCCAAGTTTCAAGACCAAACATGATACTCATGATATGGTTGGTAAAGATAATTTAGTTTTGTTCTCTGGATTGGAAATATTTTAGAAGTAAACTGCCGTTTTAGTCACAAGTCCTAAAAAAGTATTGCAATCTCTTTCTCTGCAAAGATAATACTTCGTTTTATTTACTTTGTCAACTTTTTGAAAAATCTCCTTTATCAAAGGTATGAAGAGTGAAAGATTTCTCATTTCCTTCTCTCCCATGTGTAGGTTGTTTTCTGCCCTAGAAAGTAGTCTTGGTGCACGAATGAATGCCCAGAAATCCTCTTGGTGAAGTTTCGTTCTTTCCTAATAGAGTTTTTAATTTATTTTGTTCCATTGAGGCAAGAATCTAGATATATGTCATGTAATAAGTGCAATCATAAAAAGATTACAAGTATATAGATAATATTAAACTCAGGGAGATGATATTACATGTCAAAATAAAAAAATAAAAAAAAAACATTTGTTTAAAGTTATTTGCTGTCATTTCCCAATAAGAATATAAGGTGGCGTTCTGTTTGTATTTTATTTTGTATTTTCATTTTGGAAAATGTTTTGTATTTCCTGTTTTTATTTTTATTTTCAATGTTGCTGAAAACGTGTTCTGTTTGTCATTTCTGAAAACTGTTTTTGAAAATGAAAAGCTGGAAAACACGTTCTGTTTGAAATTTTGCAGAATACAACTTATACTATTTTCAATGAATTTGCTTCTGAATTATATTAAACAATCTATATTGTTTAACTTTTTTTGGACCAAATAATAATGTCATTAATGTTCAACTCCAAAAAAATATTATAAGAAATTAATAACATAATATTCAAGTCCAAATTACTTCCATAATACATGTAACTCTAATTACTCATACAGAGTTTGATTAAACAAAATAAATTTAAAAGTCATCTTGACCTTGTGGAGTAATCAGTCCACATTTGATTCAGGCACATTTCTAGGATTAATCATAGGTCTTGCCTGCTACAATTCTCATGTGGTACATTTCTAGAATTTTAGTAGATTTTTGTGCATTTTGATAAATTTCATTTAACTTGGTTTGTTTTCTTGTATTTTGGTACATTCGCACACTGGTACGATTTGCGCATTTTGGTCGATATCATGCATTTTGTATATTTTGGTGAATTCTGGTATATATAGTGTATTTTAGTACATTTTGAAGCATTTTTTAACATTTCACACATCTTGGTTAGCACAGTACAATTGACATTGTTTTCGTAAATTTTAGAGCTATTTGCGCATTTTGGTAAATTTCTTGGGCACAATTTGAAACATCTCACAATTTGGTACATATCGCGCTTTTGGTATTAGATTAGGCATCTTGGTGAAATTTTGCTCTTTTTTGGTAGATTTAGCTTTGTTTAGTAGAGTTTTGCGTGTTTGGTACATTTCGATTCCATGCAGTTTGGTGCATTTTTTGAAATATAATAATAAGAATTCTCACTTAATTTTTTTTTGTAATGTTGATATTGAATTTAATAAAACTTTATTTAAACTTAGTTCCAAGTTAGAATAATTCTCAAAAAAAAAAAAAATTAATCTTTATTTAGGCTTAGTTCCAAACTAGGATAATTCTAAAAAAATAATAAAAAAATAAAAACTTTATATTAAGCTTAGTTCTAAGTTAAGATAATTCTATAAAAAAAAAAAAAAAAAAAAAATTAATCTTTATTTAGGCTTAGTTCCAAACTAGGATAATTCTAAAAAAATAATAAAAACTTTATATTAAGCTTAGTTCTAAGTTAAGATAATTCTATAAAAAAAAAAAAAAAAAAAAAAAAAAAAAAAAAAATCTCAAAACGCGTTTTCCGCGTTTTGGACATTTTTTGTCGAAATACACACAAAACGCCCAAAACGATGTTTCGGGCGTTTTCCGTTTTGTGTACAATTTTTTTTTTGTTTTCCAAAATGCGTTTTCGAAAATGGTAAAGAGAACGCGTTTTTAGCGTTTTCGAAAATAAAAACAGAAAACGACCTCAAAACAGCAAACAGAACAGGGGCTAAGTCTTTTAAATCTATGATATTATTAAATGATTGGTCTTAGTTCATGATCAAACCATAAAAGTGTCAGAATATTTGTTCAATGAAAACTCAAAAATGCATTGAACAATGAAAGTATTTAGATTTAGATTCAGACCAAAATCTATATTAGTGGAATCATGTAGAGGTGGTATGTAATAAAGAATCATTCAACTCATAACAAAGACACATCTAGATTGGAAAAGGTGTAGCCCACACCCTGAGGGCCCGAACCGACCACGCCCAAGGCCATTGGTTCGGGAAGGTAAATCCAGGTTATGCCTCCAAGGAGCCAGGGTGGAAGGGCTTATGGTAAGCATGAGAAACGCTCAATAACTCCCGCTTGCCACAAGGCCAATTCCACCTTGCGGGGAATCGAATCAAGCACACAGCTGCGCTGAGCACTTACCACCCATCCCCTTTGCCACTTGGAGATGTGCCCTGGGGGCCACATCTAGATTGGATGTTTATATAGAATAGCAACATAATTATTGCAAACTCACTTTAAAGATCGACTTTTGTATCTCAATGTCGGAATGTAGCCAATGTCAAAAATATCTGCATAAAAATTTACCATAAGGTCTAAAAATTTCCACTTACGAAAACACTCCCACAATATTATCAATACTAACACTAGACACTCTGTCGTGCAGCGCACGTCTTGCGCTAGTAATAATAAAAGAGAGACATTAGAGAAAATATATAAATGCCTAGTAATATACGAAGAAGATTTTGAAAAGGTGAGGATTATCTTTTATCTTTGAATTTATTGATCCATAATAAATATATTACATTATTAAAAATGGTCAAAGATATATAATTTTTAAATGAATGAATTTAATAATATAATGTTGAAACTAGTGCACCACCCGTGTGATGTATGATTTTTTATATATAGAGATATATTTAAAATTGATTGAAAAAAATTGATATGTAGGAAATAATTATAAATTAAATTGAAGCTTGAAAAATAATCATCACAATTTTTTATCCAGTATATTTCAATTAACATAAATATACTAATCCAAACTTTGGAAGACTTTCTTAAATGCAACTTTAATAGTTGAATTTGTCTGATTTCCATCCCCATCCAAAATAAGTATTTTCAAGCATCTACGATTCGTAACCCTCGTAGACAAATTTCATTTATATGGTTGCAATTTCTTTATTTTTGCTTTTCCTACTATCTTAAAAGAGCAGAAGGCAAATACAACTCATCCTTGAAGATAAGTTCTCAATAGTACTCTTGATCTGTTTTTATTATGGCAAAAATAGTAGATCGGAAATTTTAGATTATAAGTTTGAAAAAATTACAAAAATTACATTTTAATTTTTTCTATTTTTAGCCAAAAAATTTCTAAATCACAGTAGTTGCAATTATTTAAACCGTAAAAAAGATTGTAGGGATTTTCTAAAGAACTTTGGGGTCAAAATATCAAATTTTATATTGTTAAGGGACTAAATTTGTAAATAAATTTAAATTAGAAAATGTTATGGCAAGAAACCATGCTCACCAAAATGGAGTAAGCTCTTACCCCTTTTACTTAAACAATTCAATTCTGACAACGGTATAGTGAAAAAATAAAAATAATTATTTAAATTTAAAAACTATTGATTGTTTTTAATAATGAAAGATACTTTCAGTTGGAACTATTTCAGGTGGTAAATGTGCAACTCAGAGTTTTCAAATGCTTCAACAATTGTACAACAAGTATTCTACTATAAAATGTGAAAAAAGGTAGGTAACCATTTTTCCTATTTCTGCAAAACAATTTCAGAATATGTACCTTCATTTTCATCACTTACTCTTCCATGTTTATTGTTTATGATTATTGACTGGGTAAGTTTCACCATGATATTCCTCAATGACAATAGGAGATGCACAACTTATGTAGATACTTTTTTTTTTTTTAATCAGATTTGTTCCTTTAGAACAATTGAACTGAAAATCAATTACTCTTCCAACTTATTACATGATTTTCAGAATAATGATTCTTTGAAAATCACGAGAAAAAGCCCACATTTTGGCCCAACCGAAAAGCCAAGTGATCGCGTGGTATAAAACCTCGCGATCACGTAGGCATGGGTAAAACTTTCTGTTGAAAAATTCGAGACACCTCGCGATCACGTGGTAGAAATCCCGCGATCACGAGGAAGGACGTTGCAATGCAATTTTCCATCTTTTTTCGGCTGTGTAAGTTGGCCCCTGACTTTTAATTGCACCTTCAATCCTTAACTTCCAATTGTTGCAATTTAGTCCCCCAAACTTTATCTTCTTCTCGATTTGCCCATTTAAGCTCTCAATTCCTTCACTTGGGTCCTTCAACCTCTGATTTGTTCACTTGAGCACCATGAACCTTCCCGGTTGACGTTACAAACTCCTCACTTGTCCAATTTAGCTCCAATTAGCAATCAAATTATGCGTTTTTCCCATTGATTTCATCATTCTTCATCTTTTGGGATATTTTCTGAAAAGTAAACGATAAACACAAATTAAAAGGCAAATATTCCTAAACAAAAATAATTACACCTAATTTAGACATACAAATAAGTGTATAAAATACATTTATCAATTGAACTATTTTTTTTAGGCTCGAATCTGTAGACAGATTTAATTTTTTGAGGAGGGCGCTGATTGTAAATACTCTATGATTTGTTATATGACGATGGTTATGACTCTTTTGACAATACATTTTTGGTCTATGAATATTGGGTTCGATGGTTTCCAATAAACCCACATTTCACAAATGTTAGAAGCATTTTAAATTGGGCAAGCCATGAACCATTTTCTTCAGTTGAAATGATTTAGGTCTATGATTATTTATCTATATCTCATTGTAATATTTGAAAAAAAAAATTGATTCCTACCAATTTTTTCCAAAAATCACCATGAACCATGCTTTTTTATCTTGACGATTGCCTTACCTGCAATGAAGCATCTGTCGAGAAAATTATATTGCTCTCGACAGATGCTCTTTTTGGTTAAAAAGTGGCTTACCTGCATTGCAGCATCTGTCGGAAAAATTATGTCGTTCTCGACAGATGCTCTTATTTGTTTCATTCAATAGACATTTCCATTTACCAAATGTTGCTTACACCTTTTTGCCTATGGATTAATGATTTGTGTACTATCATCGTCCTGAGGTCTTTTCTATTTTTTTTTTAAAAAAAATTGCAGATGAGTTTCCCATTAGTACTATCAGAAGAGGATATAATTCACACCCACATATCCTAGAGGAGCCAGTTGAAGTACATAAGACTTGTATTTGATAAATTGGATAGTTCCCAAAAAGAAGAATTTAAGAATTCTTGTTTTAGGTATTTGACGGATTGCAAGCATTGAATGAATCTATTATATCAAAGTTCGAGACAATGGACAATAATGTGAATAGGTTGGGCATTGATCTACGGGAAAGTGCTACAAGGACAGAGTGCTCTTGCATCCTTGTCAAGAAAGAGCTACAAAAGTTCATGGCTGAGCAACTTCAAGAGTTGAAAGAGTTCACTCAATGAACTAATTAAGTACTATAGCAAATGGTTCATCATATTTTAATTTGTTCATGCTAAGGCACATTTTTTAACGACTTCTCTTCAACATGCTAGGTATGAAATGTTTGTCGCCCCAGCAAGCCTGGGCCTTGCAGAATTTGAGATCCCAGTCGAAAGTGCCACGCAGGTAGCAAGTGTTTTGTCCAGTATCTAAATCTTTGCATGCTAAATGGGATACCTGATAGTTCAAATGTCAAGTTCGACGTTTCACATTTGTAAAATTCTACAGTTTAATTGTAGAACTGTCCAAAAATTCAAATCTGTATGTGTTGGTACAGATTACATAAATTCTTTGCATTACATGTCATCTAAATCCATGCAATTACGTAGTTGTTATTATTACTTAAATTTTTTAACTTTTGCAACATGAACATTCAAGGTTTGGGTCGTGAGTCAATCCACGAAGAACCATATACTGAAGATTTTGAGATACCAATTGACATTTTCATGGAAGACTCTGGTATTCTATGAAATGACCGCCGGATTAATTTAATTAATATACTCTCAGCCATTATATTTCATACATGTTATGATTGCGTAATTTTTTTTTAAAGTATTGCACTTGAACATGCAAGGTTGTGGCCGTGGATAAACCAATGAAGGTCCTCCACTTTTCACAAAAGATTCGCAAGCAGCATTAGACGGACAATCTAGTGCGATGGTTGTGTAAAATCCTCCAGAGGATTAATCCCGATGAATGAAGAGCTAGTAGATGTTGTGCCAGTCGATATAAGGAAAAGGCGTTCCACCCGCAAAAGAATGCCATCGGTCAAGACACGCTCGCCATTCACGAGGTTCGGGAGGAAGAGGTCTAATAAATAAAGTTGTCACTTTACCTATTAGGATAATGTAATTTGGTATGGTTTGAACTTTGAATACAACGATGTCCTCATCGTATGTGCAGTGTCCAGATTTAGCTATATTTTGTTGGAATCGTTATGATTTTTTTTTATTGGTGAGCAGGTTTAAATGTAGTATTGTAATGTGCATTTGTCTAGAGCTTATTTTGTAGAAGTACAAATCCGTACTAGTATGACTTTTGTCCTTAATTATATCATTTCTATGTGCAATTTTTCAAACAGATATACGTTATCTTTTTATGGTTGAAATTATTTTTCGGATGTCGAGAAAATTTATTATAGTGTTTGAATATATACTATTATGTTAGATAATAAAATATTTGTTTCCAAGTAATTAGGCTTGAAGTAGTCTTCTGACATTAATGTTTTACAAAGGTCATTCACAACAGTCATTGATCAAAATCCAAAATTTAAATCTGAATTGTCAATCAATGAATGAAGTGTGAGTGAAGGAGTCTACTTGCAGGAAATTTGCTATGAGTTAGAAGTATGATATTCATTTTGCTTTAAGGTAGTTGATGTTGAGTGCATTTTACATGCATATTTCATATTGTTTTGGTGATACTTTTTGAACAATTTGGACAAATATCTATTTAATTGTGCACATTTTGTGTTTAAATAGATTCAACATTCAACTACATGGAGAAAACACAAGAAAGGAGATAAATGGATGAATAATTGAAGAAATTGAGGAGAAAAGAGTCAAATCCTTCAAAGAGTCAAAGTTTGGGGACCAAATTTTCACTTCCGCAAAGTTGTAGATCGCATGTGCAATTGATCGAAGGACTAAATTGCAAGTTTCCAAAGTTGACAGACTCATATGCACTTTTGGAAGGGCTCAATTGAAAGAAATCAAAAATTTTGGTGACCAAGTTGATCTACATTGAAAGTTGGAGGACCCCAATTGCAAATAAATGAAGGACGGAGCTGCAAAATCGCGCCTTGGTGAACCACGCGATCGCGTGACTCTAACAGGTCGCATTCACGAATCAGGTCAAAAATCCAACTGGAGAGTTTTCAGCTCAACCACGCGATAGCGAGGCATTCAGCCACGCGATATCGTGGTCATAATTTTGAAAATTATTTTGGGCCGACCCGGTTCGGCCCAAACGCTGTAGGACGCAGATCTACGCGGTTTTTGGCTATTTTGGGAGTGATTTGGCTAGGGTTTGAGGACTTTTCTCCATTTTTCATCCAAAAACTCATTTTCTCTCATTTTTTCTTCATTTTCTTGCTAATATCTTGTCATTTTCTCTTGTAATTAGTTAGTATAGTTGATGAATGTTGATTAAGGGGAGAAATACCCATGTCATTGTGGAATAATATTGACATTTTGAAGCAAGAATCGTTGGTTAAGGGAAGTCGTTATTGCTTAATCCTTATATTTCTCTATTTACTTTAATCCATTGTTGAAATGATGTATTTAATCCTTGAATTTTATTGTTATTTCATCATGGGCTAAACTATTTTGTGTTGGGATGATTGATGAAGCTTGACCTAGCTTAGTTGATTTTAATGCTTGTATAATTTAGGCTACTTAGTATCTTGTGCATTTATTGTTGTATTTATTGACTTGCATTTATTGTGGCCACATTTATGCTTGGAATTCATGGGATGTGCAATTATTGAGAAATTGTTGTGTATTCTAGATCAATACAATATTTGCTATAGGTTCTTGTTTAGGATAGAGACATACCTAAAATCCTAGATGATCCATTGAGTTATTTTTACAAAGTTTTAATGCAATTGGTGTGTTTTTAATCGACATAGAGATATAGTAGGTTAATTCCACTAATTAGGGTTGATTTCACTCGAGAGAGGTAATTGGCTAAGCGTGGAAAATCAGATCTAACATGATTAATAAATTGCATTTCTACTTGCTTGTTGAGAATTCAATTAGGTAATGGTCAAGTGGAATCAAGAATCCCAACACTCCTTTATCATCTATTTATCATCATTTTCTAGTTATTTACTTACAATTGCGATTTTAGCGCTAGTATTAAATCATTTCCAAAACCAAAACTTTATTGTGTGTATTCCTTGGTTAAATTTATTAAAACTGGGGTGTAATTGAAATAGACAATTCTTGTGGGATCGATAAACCGGACTCATTTAGTCCACTATCACTTGTATGTGATACGTGCACTTGCGGTGTGTTTCTAGCGAACAAGTTTTTGACGCCGTTGTGGGGATTGTTTCTATTTAAATTACATTTTAGTTGATATTAGTTTTGACTATTAGTTACTTAAATTTCTTGTACAAATTTTCTTTTGTTTTGTTTTGTGTAAGAAATCTTCTAATTTCTATTGTTGTTCTAGGTTGTTAATTGTGCATGCGTCAAAGTAGAAGTCTTGATCTAGTTGAAATAGATCCGGATATCGAGGGAACTTTTCGACGTAGGTTAAGGGAACAACGGGAAGCTAGGAGACAACTTCTTACTGGGATGGAAGGAGAAAGAGTTAACATCGAGCTTAATGCTCCAGCTGCAATTCCTCCGAGGGGTGGAATCCCACCCGGTTTTGACCCTCAAGCGACTAGAGTTCAAGAGCCCATTGTTAATGAAGAAGACATACTTTTTGGAGACTTCATGAATCCTCCTATTGTCGGGAATCAGTCAAGCATTGTCTATCCCTCCTATAATCATCCAAATTTTCAACTTCGGCCAGATGTCATCAATTTATTCTCCAACACTATCTCATTCTATGGGAGGACCAATGAAAATCCACATGCCCATGTGGTACATTTCCTAGAGATTTGTAGCAACTTCAACTATGAGGGTGTAAATGTGGAGGCAATCCTGATGAGGTTATTTGTACACACTTTGAAAGACAAAGCAAGAGAATGGCTTGATACTTTGCCTCCGGGGAGCATCACTACTTGGGTAGAATTTGTCCAAAGATTCACTACAAAAATTTTCCCACCATCTAGACTTGCCAAACTCAAGCACGATATTACTACATTTCAACAATTCGAGATGGAGAGCTTTCATGAAGCTTGGGAGAGATTCAAGGATATGCTTAGGAAGTGCCCAAATCATGGGATTACATTGGGGTAACAAGTCAACCACTTCTATGCCAGGTTAACTCCTCGTCGTTCAAATATGGACTCATCTTCTAATGGTTCTATCAAAACAAAGAGCATTTGAGAGGCTTATGACTTGTTTGAGATCATGAGTGAACAAAGTGCAATGTGGCCGGATAGAAGTGCACCAAGGAGTTCTAGTGGTACACGTGGGGGTAATGATTATGCACTTGTCTTGTCAAAGATTGATTCCTTAGCCAAGAAAGTGGAAGGGTTATCTACTTCAACCTCTCGGCCTGTCAACATGGTTCAAGTCCCTCCGGTATGTGATATATGTGGGGCTAACCATCAAAGCTCTATGTGTCCATTGGTGGCAAGTGGTTCTTCATCTACCGAGCAAGTTGCTTATGCTCAAAATTTCCAACGCCAAGGGTTCAATCCATATGCTCCCACATACAATCTCGGTTGGAGAAATCATCCTAATCTATCTTATGGCAACAATCAAAATATTTTGAATCCAAAGCCACAAGAAAAGAAAGAGGGATGGGAAGAGGCTATCACCAAGCTAGCAAATCATCATTGCAATATCAAGAACACAATGATGCCTCTTTGAAGAGTTTGGAGAAGCAAGTGGGTCAAATAGCTAAACTTCTCTCGGAAAGGCAATAAGGAGCTTTGCCTAGAAACACCGAGACGAATTCTAGGGAGAACGTTCAAGCTATTACAACAAGGAGTGGAGTACAATTACCCGATATCACAGCCCCACAACCAAAAACTCAATCAAACAAGGCTTCCATTGAAGATAATGAGCCTATTCAAGCATCCGAAAAGCTTGTTGAGATGCCTAAAGAGGTTGAGCCGGAAGCATTCACATCAAAGGCTCCAACACTGATCAAGGCTTATGTGCCTCCTATCCCCTTTCCTCAAAGGTTGCAAAAGCAAAAGCTTGACAGTCAATTTTGCAAATTTTTGGAAGTGTTCAAGAAGCTACACATAACATTCCTTTTGCCGATGCATTAGCTCAAATGCCAAGCTATGCCAAGTTCATGAAGGATATTCTATCCAACAAAAGAAGGCTTGAAGAGCATGAGACGGTGATGCTAACTGAGGAATGTAGTGCGATCATTCAAAACAAGCTTCCTCCAAAAATTAGAGATCCAGGGATTTTTACTATTTCATGCACTATTGGTGATATTAATTTTAGTAAAGCCTTATGTGATCTTAGTGCTAGCATTAATTTGATGCCTTCGTCCATTTTCAGGAAATTGGAATTGGGGGAAGCTAAAGCAACCACCGTATCTCTACAATTGGCGGATAGGCCCATTAAATATCCTCGGAGTATCATTGAGGATGTTCTTGTGAAGGTGGATAAATTTATCTTTCCGACGGATTTCATTATTCTTGACATGGAGGAAGACCATGACATTCCAATCATTTTGGGAAGGCCATTTCTAGCAACTGGAAGAGCTCTTATTGATGTGCAAGAGGGGGCAATTGATTTTGAGGGTGCAAGATGAGCAAATCACCTTCAATGTGTTGAAGGCCATTAAAAATCCCTCGGAGTCAAATTCATGCTTTCGGATGGATGTAATTGATCATCTAGTGGTAAACCCCTTCAACCGTGGACTTTCTAAGGATCCATTGGAGTCTTTCATTGCCCACTCTTTGACTATTGAGGATGATGGTCATGAAGTTGAACAAATGGTTCACTACTTGGAGGCATCACCACAATATCAACACAAGAGAGCCCCCTACTTTGTGGAGTTGAAAAAGACCGCCCCTACCATCTCTTGAGAAGGCACCTACCCTAGAGCAAAAGCCTCTTCCTTCTCATTTGAGGTATGCTTACTTGGTGGAATCTTCTACCCTTTCGGTCATTATTTCTAATTTACCGAATGAAGTGGAGGAAGATAAATTGCTTCGGGTATTGAGGGAGCACAAGGAGGCTATTGGATGGACCATATCAGATATTCGAGATATTTTCCCTTCATTATGCATGCGTAAGATTCTTATGGAGGATGATTTCAAACCTTCGGTGGAGCATCAACGTCGGTTAAATCCTAACATGAAGGAAGTGGTAAGAGCCGAAGTGGTGAAGTGGGTTGATGCGGGTATTATCTATCCAATCTCGGATAGTGCATGGGTGAGCCCGGTGCAAGTAGTGCCAAAGAAAGGAGGTGTTACCGTGGTGGAGAATGAAAATAATGAGCTTATTCCAACAAGGCCAGTGACAGGGTGGAGAGTTTGTATTGACTATCACAAGCTCAACAATGCTACTAGGATGGATCATTTTCCCCTTTCATTCATCGATCAAATGCTTGAGCGATTGGAGAGTCACTCTCATTATTGCTTCCTAGATGGGTATTCGGGCTATAATCAAATTCTTATAGCCCCGGAGGATCAAGAGAAGACAACATTCACATGCCCATCTATAATCAAATTCTTATAGCCCCGGAGGATCAAGAGAAGACAACATTCACATGCCCATATGGAACTTTTGCATATAGGAGGATGCCCTTCGGTCTTTGCAATGCCCCCACCACTTTCCAACGGTGCATCATGGCTATCTTCTCCGACACGGTGGAGAAATTTATTGAGGTATTTATGGATGACTTCTCGGTTTTTGGCACTTCATTTGATGATTGTTTAAATAATTTGAATATGGTGCTAAAAAGATGTGAGGACACCACTTGGTTTTGAATTGGGAAAAATGTCATTTCATGGTTCGAGAGGGGATAGTTCTTGGACAACGAATCTCAAGTAAGGGATTGAGGTTGATAAGGCAAAAATTCAAGTTATTGAAAAATTATCTCCCCCAACCTCGGTAAAGGGCATAAGAAGCTTCTTGGGACATGCGAGATTTTATAGGAGATTCATCAAGGACTTCTCAAAAATCACAAAGCCACTTTGTTCTTTGCTTGAGAAGAGTGCCACATTTGATTTCTCTAAAGAGTGTCTTCAAGCTTTTAACACTCTTAAATAGAAACTCATGACGACACCTATTATTGTGGCTCCGGATTGGAGTCTGCCCTTTGAGCTTATGAGTGATGCAAGTGATTATGCCGTGCGGGCGGTGTTGGGGCAAAGGAAGGACAAAATCATGCATGTCATCTACTATGCTAGTAGAACATTGACCGATGCTCAATTGAATTATGCTACTATCGAGAAGGAAATGCTAGCGGTGGTCTTTGCTTTTGATAAGTTTCGGTCATATCTTATTGGCTCCAAGGTGATTGTGTATACCGACCACTCGGCCCTCAAGTATTTGTTGGCAAAGAAGGATGCCAAGCCGCGGTTAATTAGATGGGTTCTTCTTCTCCAAGAGTTTGATTTGGAGATTCGTGACAAGAAGGGAACCGAGAATCTTGTATCCGATCACTTGTCAAGACTTGAGCAAACCGAGGAAGTTATTGATGAAGAGATAAGTGAGGTATTCCCGGATGAGCAACTTTTTCAAATCATGGATCTTTTACAAGCTTCTAGTGTGCCATGGTATGCGGACCATGTGAATTTTCTTGCAAGTGGAATCACTCCTCCGGATCGCTCTTATCAACAAAGGAAGAAGTTCTTTGCAGATATCAAGCACTATTTTTGGGATGACCCGTTGTTGTTCAAAAGGGGTCCGGATCAAATCATGAGAAGGTGTGTGCCCGAGGAGGAGATGAAGAATATTCTTGAGCAATGTCACTCTTTACCTTATGGAGGTCATTTTGGTGCAGTGAAAATCGCATCAAAGGTTCTTCAGTCGGGATTTTATTGGCCCACTTTATTAAAGGATGCTCACACACTTGTGTCCAAATGTGATCGATGCCAACGCCTAGGTAATATCTCTAATCGAAATGAAATGCCTTTGAATTCTATTTTAGAAGTGGAGATATTAGATGTTTGGGGTATTGATTTTATGGGACCTTTTCCATCGTCCTTTTCTAATCAATACATTTTAGTTGCGGTGGACTATATGTCAAAGTGGGTAGAAGCGGTAGCACTCCCCACAAATGATGCTCGAGTGGTGGTGAACTTTTTAAAGAAAAATATTTTTACTCGTAATGGCACCCCTCAAGCTATCATTAGTGATGGAGGAAAACACTTTTGTAACCGCCTCTTCGACTCACTTTTGACCAAGTATGGAGTCAAACATCGAATATCCACTCCTTATCATCCACAAACAAGTGGGCACGTGGAAATTTCAAATAGAGAGTTGAAAAAGATCCTTGAAGTGACGGTGAATGCCTCGAGGAAAGATTGGTCCAAGAAATTGGATGATGCATTATGGGCATACCGTACCGCTTTCAAAACCCCCATTTTTATGTCTCCATTTCGACTTTTATTTGGAAAAGCATGTCATCTCCCAGTTGAGCTTGAGCACCGAGCCTATTGGGCAAAAAAATCTTGAATTTTGATATGAAGTTGGCCGGTGAGAAAAGACTACTCCAACTCAATGAACTTGATGAGTTGTGCCTTGAGTCATATGAGAATGCTCAGATTTACAAATAAAAGACAAAGAGGTGGCATGACAAGAACATCATGAAGCGGGACTTCCAATTCAGGCAACAAGTACTTCTTTACAACTCAAGACTTAGATTGTTTCCCGGTAAACTCCGCTCTAGGTGGTCGGGACCCTTCACTATTGCTCAAATCTTCCCACATGGAGCGGTTTAACTTTATCATGGGAGCAAAGAGAACTTCAAAGTCAATGGGCAACGCTTGAATCCATACTTGGGAGGTGATTATGAAAAGGAGAAGTCATCCATCTCTCTTGCAGAGCCGGAGTAATCGTATCCAAAAGTCGAGCTTACGACTTTAACCAAGGGCTTTTTGGGAGGCAACCCAAATTTCTACTATTTTGCGTATTTGTTGATATTTACTTATTGCATGTTTATTATTTCTAACTTTCTTAATCATTAACTTTGTAGGTTCCATATTTTTGAAATCCTAGGCAACCTTGTCCTCAACAAGTTTGGAGGAGATTTACGTATCAAGAGAATCAAAGCTTAGGTCAATTTGGAACATCATTCATGCATCAATCCAGGGAAGTTCCATCACCAATTCCTTTCTTTTTATTATGCTATTGTCAACATTGAGGACAATGTTTGATTTAAGTTTGGGGTTGTTGGGATCATGTTGCTATATGAACATTTTACGTTGCCTTGCCGGCCCATGGTGTTTTGATGTTTGAAATTGTTTATTTTGTTTGGAATATTGACATGCTAGATAGCCTTTCCGGCTTATAAGATTTTGATGTTTGAAATTGTTGTTAATTCATAAGTTATGACCAAATTTTCTACTTGTGCTACTTTCTATAAAATGATTATCCATGTAAGATCCTATGTACATTGAGCACAATAGTCATGTTTAATTGTCGGTGAGTTTGGGAATTGTTGGAGGGGAAGAGGTTATAGGAGTAGATGAACTAGGTTTAGAGATGGCAAAAAAACCCGCCTCGACCCGAACCCGACGGGCCCCGACCCTAATGGGGCAAAAAAATACTGACCCGTGGGTTGGCGGGGCGGGTTTGGGAGGTAAAATGCAAACCCGCAGCGGGTTCGGGTCGGGAAAGACCCGCCCCGTTAGTGACCCGACCCGCTTAGTTTATATTTAAAAAGAAAAAAGAAAAAAAAAGAAAAAGAAAGAGATGAGTCAGATGACATAAAGGTAAAACCGTAAAAGAAACACTTAACATTAAACCCTATCTATCTCCTATCTCCATAACTCCATTCTTCATTTCTTCTCCATTCCATCCAGCGCCGGCCGCATGCCCGCACCTTCAATCCTTCTTCAGTAGTTTAGTTCACCAGAATCACCATTCACCAGACCACTTCTGCACTTCACCTAATCACCTCCGTCTCATTTTCTCAACTCTCAGCCTCTCTTCTTCTTCTCGCACTCCTCGGTTTCACTCGTGTCGAAGATGGCAAGAAAGTCCAACTCCTCCGGCCGACTCAAACTTAAGTTTAGTCTTCTGTCTTTAGTTCAAGACTCCACTCCTCCGTCTCTGGAGCTCTGCTAAAGGTTAGTGTTGTTGTTGCTTCAAACTTCAAACCCTAGAATATAGATTGTGATTTATCATTTGTGGAAACTTAATTTCGGTTAATTTGTGTTGTTGATGACTAGATTCTAGCTTGACTTTCCACATTTTCACAATTATTTGATTATGTTGTCTGCTACTGCTCAATTTTGTATATTTGTCATGCGATAGCGGGACACCTTTTCAATGTCTCGTAAGCCCGATGCTCTCGTTTTGTATTTGAGTCCTGAATTTGCTTTCTCCCCGTTCGATTCTTACACATTTGCACAGAATCTATAAAAATAATAATGATAAGAATTAAAGTAAACAAGGGACATTTCATAATTTGGGTATTCTGAGTATATGCCACAATATATGATGAATTTTGCTATTTCTTTCGAACACCAGAACTGTTGCAACTAGAATATAAAACTTATTCCAACTTGCATGGGAAAAGTTAGGTGATATAGTCAATTCTTTTGCAAAAAATAAAAAATCAGCAGCAATGATAATACTGAATCTTGTTGATTCTTGTAGAATCCTTTTCAATTTTATTTTTGGAATTGAATGAAGATATCTGCCGTTTATGTAATGTGTAGTGTATAATGTATTTGATTTTTGGGGATTTTCGACTACTTCTTTGATTATTGATATTATTACAATCATGTTTTATATTTTATATATGTCTGATTCTATTCCTAAAAAGTTTACACCGCTTCCAAGTGTTGGAAGTGTCAGAGGATCACATCATAATAATAGCCCTAGCAATACTGATAATACACCTATTAGTAATGCTCCGCAAGAAATACCACCAGAATCAAATGAAGATCAAAGTCCGATAGACTTAACTGAAGAGGTACGTGACAATGGAAAGCGAAAATTAACTTCTTCAGTTTGGGATCACTTTAAAAGACAAAAGATTAATGATCAATGGAAAGCTATATGCAATTATTGCAAGAAACAATTAGGGGCTGAATCAAAAGATGGTACAAACCATTTGCGTAATCATCTGAATAGATGTCTATTCCGTGACCGTGGTAATGGGAGGCAAACATTGTTGAATTTAAAAAAGGAAGGTGGTAGTAAGGTTACAATGGGTAGTTACTCTTTTGATCAAGAGAAGTCTAGGAATGATCTTGGAAAATGATTGTGTTACATGAGTATCCTATATCGATGGTTGAACACATAGGATTTAGGATGTTCGTTAGTGGGATTCAACCGTTGTTTAAGGTCCCTTCACGCAATACTGTTAAGAGTGACATCTTGAAAATTTATGATTATGAGAGAGCAAAAATGATGATATTGTTGGAAAAGAATGATAGTCGAATATCCATCACTACTGATATGTGGACCTCATCTAATCAAAAGAAAGGATTCATGGCTGTCACTGCTCATTTTATAGATGATTCGTGGAAACTCCAGAGCCGGATTATGAGGTACCTTGATTTTACTTTTTAGAATTACTGATTTTACTTGCTTAAAAATGTAGATCATTCGTAATTTTTTTTGTAATGATTTTGTATTGAATCAAATTCAGGTTTATATATGTGCCATGCCCACACACCGCTGATGTGCTTTCTGAAACCTTGATGTGTTGCTTGCTGGATCGGAATATTGATCATAAGTTATCAACTTTAACCGTAGATAATTATACAACAAATGATGCTATGATCAATATTGTTCTAAGTCAGCTTTCTAGTCGTGATCTATTATTGAGTGGTGATTTTTTTCACATGAGATGTTGTGCACATATATTGAATCTTATTGTAAAGGATGGTTTGGATGTAATATCATCTAGTATTGAAAAAGTTCGTGATAGTGTTGCGTATTGGACAGCTATACCAAAGAGATTTGAAAAGTTTGATCAGTTTGCACGTCAATTGAAAGTTGAGTGTGAGAAAAAATTAGTGCTTGACTGTAAAACTAGGTGGAACTCGACATACTTGATGCTCCATACTGCGTTACGATATAAAAATGTTTTTCCTCGTTTAAAGCAAAGAGAGTCACAGTATAGGTCATTGCCTTGTGACAAAGATTGGGAGTTGGCGAAAGAAATTTGTGAGAGGTTGGAAGTCTTTTTTGAGGTCACTGAGTTGTTTTCGGGTACGAAGTATCCGAATGCTAATCTTTTTTTCCCAAATGTTTGTGAGATTAAATTGTCATTGTATGAGTGGCTGAAATCTCCTTACATGGAAATCAATTTGATGGCAACTAGCATGATAGAAAAGTTTAACAAATATTGGAGTGAAATTCATGGGATTTTGGCGTTAGCAACTATATTAGATTCGAGGTACAAGATGAAGTTAATTGAGTATTACTATCCACTTATTTTTGAGAATGAAGCTTCACATGAAATTGAAAAAATTTGCCAATTTTGTCGCAAGTTGGTGCAGCAGTATCAAGTAGAAAATGATTTGAGTGGTGGTCTTCCTCAAACTTTTAGTTCTGTTTTGAGTGAATCTGGTACAACTGTTGGGAAACGAATGGTTGGATTTTATCAATTTCTTTCTAGTACCGTTAGTTCTGGAGATGCGAAAACGGAGCTTGATATTTTCTTAGAAGAACCTGTGTTACCTCCGTCAGATGATTTTGACATATTAGTATGGTGGAAATTAAATATAGCCAAATATCCTATTCTTGGTCGCATTGCAAGAGATATTTTGGCCATCCCAGTTTCTACAGTTGCATCTGAATCTGCCTTTAGCACTAGTGGCAGATTTGTAAGTCCACACAGAAATAGGCTTCATCCCAAGACTTTGGAAGCGCTGATGTGCGCTCAAGATTGGTTATGGTCTGAAATTCACGGTATGAAAAGTATAATTATTTATATTTTGTATTTTGTTGTTCATATTATTTATTTTATTGTTAATTTATTTATTTTTTGGATAGAAAATTCAACAACGATGTCATATTCTGGATGTTGTACAAAATTGAGTGATGAGGATATTGATGACGAGGTAACTTTATTTTTCTTTAAATGAATAGTCCGAATATAACGATAAATGTATAATGTAAAACTTGATATTTATTACAGGAACCTTCTTGTTCCCTCACATCTGAGACAATTGATGTTCAAGACAGCTAAAGATTTGTGAAGAATGAAGATTGACTGTCTTTTCTTATTGGATCATTGTCGTTGTGTATTTGATGGAGATTTAGTGTTATGCTTTACATTACATTGTGCATTTATCATTTGTGCTTCTTCTTTTCAAATGATGTATTTGTGCTTTGTATTTGTGTATGTATGATCAGGAATTTGGACGTTGTTTGAGATGATGTGTAATTTATGTTTGTGCTTTATGCATGTTTAGGAAGTTGGACGGTGACACGGTGTGCTTGTCATCATGTCATGTAGTATTTTAGAACATTTTTGTCTTGTGATTCAGGTACTTGTTTTGATGGTAGAATAAAATTAATAATAGCATTAAGTTTAATGTTCTTAATAAAAAATATAGAGGAACTATCAAGCAAATGTTTTCTACTTTTTAATATTTCACAATTACTTACACACATTGTTGAAAAAAAAAATCGGGTCACAAACGGGGCGGGTGAGGGACCCGACCAGACCCGTGAAAAACCCGAACCCGCCCCGCCCCGAATGTGGCGGGGCGCGGGGCGGGTATGGGGCGACAAACTGTTAAACGGGTCGGGATGCGGAACGGTCGACCCGCCCCGAACCCGACCCGTTGCCATCACTAACTAGGTTGTGAACTTGTATGTTAATTTATATCAACCTATCCAATGTTCATAATGCTCTTGATCTCTTGACCCTAATGTAAGACAAGTTTGGGGGTGGTCGACCCGTCAAAGGAAACGGTCTAGACGTGTGGTGATTCCATGCATGTGGAAGTAAATCTTTGTGTGGAGTGTCTTTTCCCGAGTATAAGCTAAGTAATGACCATATGCTAGAGTTCTAAGCCCATTTTAATTTTTACATTGCATTGCCCAATCTCGAAGCCTTTTTGACTCGAGTAATTAAGCCCGTAGGAGTATCTTGAAACTTGGTGCCTTAAGTTTGAAACTTGGGAGTCACCGGCCGAAAGCTCTCTACATGGGTCAATTAGAAAGCTTAATGAGTATGGCACTCACACACTCACTTAAAAAAAAAGCACATTATCATTGCATTCGCTTAATAAGTATACCCCACTTCGTAGCCTTTTTGACTCGAGTTAATAAGTCCATAGGGGTATTTTGAAACATGTACCCTTTGATCTAAAAAATTGGGGAGCTGCCAACCTAAAGCTCGCTACATGGGTCAATTAGAAAGCTTAAGGGAGTGAGGAAGTCACGAGCAAACATCATGTTAATTGTTAGAAATCATGCATTTGTACTTGCATAAGGGCTTAGATGAATAGTGGGTTTGAACTGCTTGGTATAAACTTGAATGTCGAAGCACTCATTAGTGGAGAGTCACTGCATTTCTAGGTTTTCGAGATTATCGGTAAAACACACCCATATTAGACTGGAAAAATAAAGAGTAATTTGAGAGTACCCTCTAGAATTGCATCCCGAGAGTGGAAAAAAAATTATTCATTGGAGGATGAATGTCACGAGTGGGAAAGGAAAGAATTGACCAATAATGGTGGGTTAGTTCTGACTTGAAACCTCTTTACTCATCAACACGCTTGAATCTTATTGACATTTGAAAGTGGCTATGCACACACACACCGATCGAACATCGGATAAGCCAAACTCATTTTTGTAGCATTATTTGGGAACATAATTGTGAAGTAATTATGCAATTTCATACTCAGGGAAGATTGCAAGTATCTAGAATTGTTGATCATTATGTCACATTTTGTAGATGCATGTAAATATTCTTGCTCGGGACGAGCAAGAGTTCAAGTTTGGGGGTATTTGTTGAGTGCATTTTACATGCATATTTCATATATATTTTTTGTGATACTTTTTGAGCAATTTGGACAAATATCTATTTAATTGTGCACATTTTGTGATTAAATAGGTTCAACATTCAACTACATGGAGAAAACACAAGAAAGGAGATAAATGGATGAATAATTGAAGAAATTGAGGAGAAAAGAGTCAAATCTTTCAAAGAGTCAAAGTTTGGGGACCAAATTGTCACTTCCACAAAGTTTTGGATCGCATGTGCAATTGATCGAAGGACTAAATTGCAAGTTTCCAAAGTTGACACTCATATGCACTTTTGGAAGGGCTCAATTGAAAGAAATTGAAAACTTTGGGGACCAAGTTAATCTACATTGAAAGTTGGAGGACCCCAATTGCAAATAAATGAAGGATGGAGCTGCAAAATCGCGCCCAGGTGAACAACGCGATCGCGTGGCTCTAACAGGTCGCGTTCACGAATCAGGTCAAAAATCCAACTAGAGAGTTTTCAGCTCAATCACGCGATCGCGAGGCATTCAGCCACGCGATATCGTGGTCATAATTTTGAAAAATATTTTGGGCCAACCCGGTTCGGTCCAAACGCTGTAGGACGCGAATCTACGCGATTTTTGGCTATTTTGGGAGTGATTTGGCTAGGGTTTGAGGACTTTTCTCCATTTTTTCATCCAAAAACTCATTTTCTCTGTTTTGTTCTTTATTTTCTTGCTAATCTCGTCATTTTCTCTTGTAATTAGTTAGTATAGTTGATGAATGTTGATTGATGGGAGAAATACCCATGCCATTGTGGAAGAATATTGACATTTTGAAGCAAGAATCGTTGGTTAAGGGAAGTCTTTATTGCTTAATCCTTATATTTCTCTATTTACTTTAATCCATTGTTGAAATGATGTATTTAATTCTTGAATTTTATTGTTATTTCATCATGGGCTAAATTATTTTGTGTTGGGATAATTGATGAAGCTTGACCTAGCTTAGTTGATTTTAATGCTTGTATAATTTAGGCTACTTATTATCTTGTGCATTTATTGTTGTATTTATTGACTTGCATTTATTGTGGCCACATTTATGCTTGGAATTCATGGAATGTGCAATTATTGAGAAATTGTTGTGTATTCTAGATCAATACAATATTTACTATAGGTTCTTGTTTAGGATAGAGATATACCTAAAATCCTAGATGATCAATTGAGTTATTTTTACAAATGTTTAATGCAATTGGTGTGTTTTTAATCGACATAGAGATATAGTAGGTTAATTCTACTAATTAGGGTTGATTTCACTCGAGAGAGGTAATTGGCTAAGCGTTGATAATCGGATCTAACATGATTAATAAATTCCATTTCTATTTGCTTGTTGAGAATTCAATTAGGTAATGGTCAAGTGGAATCAAGAATCCCAACACTCCTTTATCATCTATTTATCATCATTTTTTAGTTATTTACTTACAATTGCGATTTTAGCTCTAGTATTAAATCATTTCCAAAATCAAAAATTTATTGTGTGTATTCCTTGGTTAAATTAATTAAAATTAGGGTGTAATTGAAATAGACAATCCTTGTGGGATCGATAAACCGAAGATAAACCGAACTCATTTACTCCACTATCACTTGTATGCGATACGTGCACTTGTGGTATGTTTCTATCGAACAGTTGACAATATTAATTGACTATTAAGGTGGTTGACAACATTGACCGTTGCATTCTCGTTTGTCACAGGAACTATGTGCTCCACTATGGTTTCGTCTGCGGATCTAAATTCAACTTGAGCATGTAACTCATATTCTTGGCAACTAATGTCCATAGTTGCATCCACTATACGAGCAGGTGTTTCGACAACAGTAACATATAGAGTTGTTTCTCTATGAATGGTTAAGTACCACTTCAAATCTTCCTCTTCCCGAATTTCGGCCGGTGGTATTTTCATTTTAGGTACCTTGAATTGCAATAAGATCTCACTATGTGGACTAGTAGTTGGGAGTTTTACGTTCAACCGTTCAATTAGTCCTTCCACCGTGATATCACTAGGCACTACAATAGACGTAGTCTTGTTCCCACGCCACTTCCATTTATCATCCACGTTCAAAAACTCTCCGCCATACAAGACGATGAATCGCAAATTATCACTCATTCCTGAAACAACAATATATGTACGTAAAAAATTGATGCATTTCACAAATTCGAATTCAAAATGAAATTAGAAAACTTGACATTCAGTTGTTCATGTTATCGATCTTGAACTGACATTCCCGACAGTTAAAATGTCGGGTTCGACATTTAAAAACTATCGGGAATGACAGATGAATCGTCGAAAATGACAGTCAGTACTGTGCGTCTGGAATTAAAAAACTAGGTTTTTTGCTAAAAACTTTCAACAGAAATTAATTTCTTCCATCAATGCTCAACTACCACAATACTTTAACACATGAAAAAAATCACAACAAAGAAAGATCTTTATGCATTTATGATGACATTTATTGTGTCATCCAAATCCAAATCTATGGGTCTCTAGATTTCAATAAGTTGGAAACATGAATCATTAACAAAATATCAACATATTTAATGCCCATATTCATATGTTACAAAAATGCTTACCTTTCAAAATGGAATTTCAAGCTAAAAATTGTATCTTTTTCAAGTGTTAATAGAGATGGAGTGAAAAGTCCTTTGATGCAAAAGAGATAGTATTCAAATGAAATTGAAGAAAAAAAAAGAAATTTGCGTTTTTTTCTATTAATTTTAAAAAAAAAATTACTAAATCTTTTATCCATTGGCTAATTCCTTTGTCCATTGAGTAGTTGTGGAATTTCATGTACATCATCAATCAATTCTTGAGTCCATTTGCTTGATACAACTTTTGTCTTTTGGTGGTGTGTGGCATAGTAGACAATTCATGGGTAAAATTAGTCATTTTTGAGCACCTTTTGAAAAGTTATTATTTTTTTAGCATTATACATTTTCTTGCCATCCATGTAAATGTCCCTAAAAAATATAGTACAAATAATATTTTATTACAAAATATTATCGAATTTGAAATTTTGAAAAAGACAACACTAATCAAAATAAGAAAAAAATACTAACGTGTCTTAAAATTTGGCGCTTAATTTAATTTTTTATATTAAATTTGTTTTAGTTTTATTTGTATTCATCACCAATTTTATTTTTAATGTTTTTTAATTTTTTATTAAGTTTAATTTTTAATGTATTGATTATATATATTTTATAAAAACTTCAATAAACACACACACACACACACACACAAACATATCCATATTAAAAAAATGATAATGTCTTGCACAGTGCTCAAGACATTTTCTTTTTTTGGAATTCATTAAAATTTATTGATTATACAATCATATCAAATAAAAAATATAGTACAAATAATATTTTATAACAAAATATTATCGAATTCGAAATTTTAAAAAAGACAACACTAATCAACATTGGAAAAAAATACACACGCGTCTTAAAATTTGGCGCTTAATTACATTTTTTGTATTAAATTTTTTTAAATTTTATTTGTATTTATCACCAGTTTTCTTTTTAATGTATTTTAATATTTTGTTAAGTTTAATTTTTAATGTATTGATTCAATACACACAGACACACACACACACACACACAAATATATACATACATACACATACACATACACATACATACATATATACATATATATTAATTAATGACCCACATTTATTATTTACTTTCATTTAATACCAACTTTTATTTAATACTAACTTTTATTAATTACATTTAATACTTGTTTTTTTGGCAAAAAATTTCGGATTTAGAAAGAATTTTGGATGGGAAAGTGTGCGTAAAAATGATGACGGTTATCATATTATTATATATAGAAGATGATAATGATGATAATGTGGATTAGTAGTTCTTTTTTTTAAAAAAATAAATAAATATTATAATAGGGATAAATTTAGAGTAAATCTATACTATATATAAATGGAGAATAGTGGATTAGTGCCCCTAGGGCACATCTCCAAGTGGCAAAGGGGATGGGTGGTAAGTGCTCAGCGCAGCTGTGTGCTTGGTTCGATTCCCCGCAAGGTGGAATTGACCTTGTGGCAAGCGGGAGTTATTGAGCGTTTCTCATGCTTACCATAAGCCCTTCCACCCTGGCTCCTTGGAGGCATAACCTGGATTTACCTTCCCGAACCAATGGCCTTGGGCGTGGTCGGTTCGGGCCCTCAGGGTGTGGGCTACACCTTTTTTTTTTTTTGAGAATAGTGGATTAGTGTGAATGCAAAGTGGATTGGTGTGAATGCATTTATTGTCTTATATATGTATGTATGTAAGAAATGATATTATTTTATAGTAAATACCAAACAATGGTTAATATTTTTTTAATAATTGTGCAAATATTATATGATGATATAATAATTTATTGATCTTCAATGTTGTTCAATTGTCGTATATTTGATGAGTTAAGATTAAACACATATTTATAGTTTATTGTGATTTTTGAACGAAAATTGAGAAAATGTTAAATATGTAAGATTAATGCAGAGATTATAATAAATATATTTAAGTTCAATCAATATTTTTAATTATCAGTATTAAGATTATTATTTAATCATTGATTTTTAATTTATTTGTTGTTTTTAATATTATAATTATGTGTAGCCATCAATAATTAAATTGTATTTTAATTATTAATGGTCAAATCATTTGTTATCTTTAATATTACAAATCAAATTTTCTAAAATATATATTATATATTATTATTAAATATTTTAATAAATTAACCCTCTGTTCAGCAACTATATTTTTGTTTTGAGGTAAAATGTGTGGTTAAAAAATAGTTTTGAAAAAAATATGTGGTTAAAAAATGGGTTGAAAAAATGTGCTACTTATAAATAATATATAGAAAAAGTTATTTAACGAAGGTTGATATTTAAGAGTTAATGCTTTGGTTTTTTTAGTTAATAATATTAATAGAATGAGTAATATTTTTTTAATTATTCTTAATTTTAATAATTTTTAAAGATTATAGGGTATAATTTTTGGTATAATTTTGTAATTTCCAAATTTACTCAGTTGTCGTATCATTATAATCACAAGATTTTCAAAATTATTATTTTGACTACTTATTTTTGAAAATAAAGTTTTATTAGTTAAATTCAGATATTTTGACTATTTCTTTTTTAATTATTGTGATTGATGTTTTTGAATGAAAATTAAAAAATACGTTAAATATAACAGTCAATGTAAAAGTTATGAGAAATATGCTAATACATTTCACATGCATCAATATTCGTACACATAATATTACATCAAATGTGATATACCATTAAAAAACTACTACTAAATTTACATTTTCAATGAAATTATTAATAATTCATTAAAATTATTGAAATCAATAATAATTTATTATTTAAATATATAAATTGACGTTTACTAATCAAAGAGTTTTTTAATAATTTGAATTACTTATGTTATTTTTTTAAATCCTAATAATTATTGTAATAGATAATCCTTTTTTATGCATTTATATGTGTTGATTATGTATAAACACTAAAATATTACGAATACTTATTGAAATCTATATTGTGGATAATAACTTTCGTGCATCGCACGGGTGAAATACTAGTATACATAAAAGTGGTGTGGATATGTTGCGTTTAAGTAATTACTTTAATAATGATAATATTGAAATGTAATGTAAATGAAATAATACTTATTTAAAATTTTGAATTTTAATACTGACAAATTCAGAGTAAGCCTGTATATAAATAATGATAGAGTAGATCATAAAAGTTAGAATGAACGATGAATTAACTTGTGTCGTCAATAAATTTAGAAGCAACATTCATATGAACAATAAATATTTTTATTTACATTTACATTTATCTTTTATAGTACAATTCCCAAATTCAATTTTCTTACAATTAGAATACAAACGTACAATACATAATAATACTATTATTAGGCTTACAATAATTAATGAAAACACAAAAATCAACTGTAATTACATAACCAATTATTCAAGATTAGACCTGACCCGCCATACCTATTCCGGATCCATGCATGTCTTCCTCACCCGAAACCATCATGCATGGATAAGAACTCGGTATTGCAGCAGCAGCATTTCGGTTCCCATAATAAACTGTTTGGTTTGCACTTTCTTGCATAACCCGGGTAGGCATTTCATATGGCATCACTCCACCACCATAAACTTGATTGACACCGGGTATGGGTTGAGATTGAGGATACCCGGCTGCTACTTGATCCGGAGCAAGAGGGAGTTGTTGAAAATACTGAGTCTGGATTGGAATAGGTGGAAAAGGATTACTTCCGGGTTGCATAGGACCCAGAACATAATACACAGCATGAGTGGGTTCATGTTGCATGGTTTGAACCGAATAGTGCCACATTGGAGCACCCGTGAACCCGAACTGTGAATGACCCATTTTATCAGTTACCACCTCAGTCACACCCTCAAATCTTGACTACCCTTTTGCTCAATTGTAGGAACCGGGTTTGAGTTAGGATGTTGCTACAGATGTGGCAAGGATGGGCATCATATTAGGAATTGCCCGACTAATAAAGCAAAAGCCATACGGAAACAAAACGCTCTAGCGGGACAAGTGTTTGTAATGGTGCATCTTGATATGCCCGATAATGCTAATGTCATTGTAGGTACCAACTACTTCCTAAATAAGCTAGTTTATACATTATTTGAGGTACTCACGCCTTTATATTTTTAAACTTCCTACGTGATATAACCGTGGAATTTATTTCTATGCCATTAAATCTTGACATCATTATTCCATCTGGAGCCACTTAATGTGCAAAAAGTTATATTCCCAATATGGCTATAAGCTTAGGAATGTTGATTTCTTTGTGGACTTCATTGCATTTGAATTCCGTGATTTTGATATAATTCTTGGTATGAATTGATTATTCAATCATGGAGTTGTGATTAATTGTAAAAGGAAAATCCTAAACTTGACAAAAGAAAAATCAAATTCTTTTCCATTACTTGAGAAAACCTCAAAGATAATCACCTCAACTATCAAAGCTACTAATAAACTCATAAATCAAGGACACTTGACATTTTGGTTGAGCTTCCCTCATATAGAAATCAAGAACCATGCAACAATTTTATTAAGTGCTAGAATTTCAGGAAGTATTTTCTAATCAACTTTCGGAATTACCACGAAATCGATTTTGGTTAGGGGTAGACATGGTTGGGAACCAAACCGAACCATGAACCGATGATTTTTTTACCAATGGAACCAATCGATTTTTATGAAGATATGAAACCAAACCTGAACCAAACCGCTCGGTTCTGGTTTGGTTCCTAGTATGCACATTACTTGAATTTTAAAATATAAAAGTAAATTATCATCACATACCATATCCATGACCATAAGTTAGTACTTAGTAATGATTAACGAAATTCATTTACCAAAGTCTAAACTAATACACAAATATCAAGTTATATCTCCATACAAAATATTGTCTAATAACAATGATTTAAAAATGTAGACGAATGAGTTATTGATAAAGATTAATTATATCAAGCTACATGATTACGTCTTCATACTTACTCATAAACTATTAGCATAAAACAAACAAAATTAATGCACGAAACATAAGATGATGCCTATAATTTCATAATACCTCTCTGAACTACAAACATCATATTTTAAGACGAGTTAACAAATGTCCCGATTTCATCAAAAAGGTAAGGGATATGTAATGCATGAAATCTTTCATCGAGTAAAAGGAGATGTGAGAGCCACATTGAAATATTTTCAGTTACACAGTAAGCAAAATCTCTTGCAAGCTACATACCAAAAATGGAAAAGGAAAAATAAGAGAGGATTAAAGAAAAATAAATATAGATTTCTGACGACATAAACAAGTTAAGATCTAGATTACTAAAAGATTAGATAAAGTTAATTTTTTAACTTTTAAGACTAATTAAAAAAAATAATTAAAAAAATTGATCTAAAAGTGGGATTGGACTTCGATTCTCGGCTCTAGAACAAGAATCAGAACCGGAACCAAAATTGTTTGGTTCTCCATACTAAGAACCAAATCATTAATTTTTTTTTGTAAAATCAAATCAAACCGCTCGGTTTGATTTGGTTCCGATTTGATTTGATTCGGTCCGATCATTTTGCCCACCCCTAATTTTGGTATTGATTTAGTCTCATTTAATCAGATGATCCAATTAGTTGTGAATAGCACAACAATTTTTAATTAAAAATGAATTTAAGGAAAGAATTGAAAAAATGGTATGAGGAAGCGAGTGTCTCTGTCAATGTTGAAATTTTTAAATTTTTTCGGAAATTTATTTTCAACCATAATTTTATGAAGTGGAAATTACACCCTCCTATGTTTATTAAGTTGTAATTTCATAATTCAAATTTTGCCCATATCTTTTCAAAAATCAGGTTTTTTTTTTTTTTAAATTTTTTTAAACTTTTATTTAGATACTTTTTTTCAGTAAAACGGACGTATCTATCACACACGTTCACTTTGAAACCGGCATCTCTGAGCAACCCTGTCTCCCCACGTCGCTCGCCACCACGTCTCCCATAAACCTTCCATGCCGCTCGCCGTCTCCCCACGTCGCTCCGCGTTCAACCTCACGTCGCTCGCCATTATTTTTTACCTCAGTACCAGAAATTTAGACATTGTATACGTTTGATTGTGAAACATATTTTACAGTAAAAAATCTATAAATTGGTTCGATCGAGGACTGTTTATCCGTCAAAGAAGGAGGACGAGCATAGGAAAAGAAGAGATAACAGGAAGAGGTCTATAATGCATGAAGAAACTTCATCAAAAAAACCGAAATCTGCTGTGTCTGGATTGATATTGTCGAAGAAGGTATTTCTATTTATTTTTGAATGAGGGTGTTTAGGAATTGATTCTATTTGATTTTGAAATGATTATTGTTTGTAGTTTTGATTTTGTGACCTCTAATTTACCTTCTGTGACTCGTCACTTTATAAATTTGTGACCAATCACAGTCACAAATTTATGACCAATGTTCATGTTTCTTGCCATTCACAGTCACAAATATTTTACAGTAATCTTTTGATAAAAATGTGACTAATGTTCATGTTTCTTGCCATTCACAAGTTTGTGACCAATCTGTCATTTGATTTGAGATAGTTGTGACCTCTGTTGAGTTGTAGTTTTGATTTTGTGACCTCCAATTTACCTTATGTGACTCGTCACTGTATAAATTTGTGACCAATCACAGTCACAATATTTTAAGCATAGGATGTGTGTTTAGAAACTGATCATGTCTTATTATAGGATTGAGCATTGTTATAGTTTTGATCTTGTGACCTTTCGAAATTATGGTGTTGTGAGTAATCATTTCATAAAAATGTGACTAATATTCATGTTTCTTGTCATTCACAAGTTTGTGACCAATCTGTCATTTGATTTGAGATAGTTGTGACCTCTTTTTGATTTGAGATAGTTGTGACCTCTTTTGATTTGAGATAGTTTGTGACCAATCTGTCATTTGATTTGTGTATTTCTAGACTTTAATATACAATTTATATTTTAAAATAATGCAGCATTGGAAGTTCATTATTCCTCCAGACCTTTGGTTTCTAGGGAAGATTACAACGAATTTCACAAAGGGGGTACTAACAAATATTGTAACAAAATTCAGTGATGCCCAGCGAGAGATATTCTCGAGGACTTGTTTCTCGCACTTCATGCACACTCATGAAATTGTGGTTCAACCACAATTAATACACTGTTTTTTGCTGAGGTGGGTCAATTATCCCGATGAAGATGAGATGTGGTTCAACATTTCCGGACGATTTGTTAGGTTTTCATTGTCGGAGTTTTGTTTAGTCACTGGTCTTGGACAAGTCGGTAATGATGATAGAAAGAAATTTGAATCCATTCCATCAAAATTGAAGGAAACATATTTCAGCAAGTTCAAAGTTGTGACCAACGAAGACGTTCGAGATGTGTTCATTACAGCTCCTGCTATTCCAGATATAGATATCGTTAGACTTGGGATTTTGTACTTCATTACGTATTTTTTGTTATCGGAATCATACAAAAAGGTCATTGACCATTACCTGTTTGTTCTTGTTGAAGATTTTGATTTGATGAACAATTTCCATTTGGCCAAGCACTTGTTTAAGAGCACCGTAACTTCTTTGAGGGAAGGTTTGGTGAAAATGAATAGTCATTATAGATTAAAAGGCCTCCTCGTTGCATTTCAAGTGTGGATTTATGAGACTATTCCTTGTCTTGATGGAGTTGTGGTTAAAAAGATGTGTAGTAAGTACCCCCGCATATTGAATTGGAAAGCGGATGAGCAACCCTTAGCTGCTAAATTGGAAGGAACATAATTATTATCCAATCCTAATGTAAGGATTGATATTCACTTTTATGACTATTTTGTTTCATAATGTCTTATATAATATATGTAGCTTTTGTTCATATTTTTATCATTTAATGTGTATTAGCAGATTCAAGTAAACGATTTAGATCCTTTTGCTATGGAAATGATGATGTCTTATATGAGTGGGGTGCCATACAACAAACCAGTGCAACCAAGGCTTGCGCATGATACAGGAACAAGTTCAGAGGGAGTTCAGAAGAAAAAATCTCCTGGTCACAACGAAAAATCTTCTGGTCACAAGGAAAAATCATCTGGTCACAAGGACGGGTCTTCTGGTCACAAGTTAAGATCATCAGATCACAAGACAGGATCATCTGGTCATAAGTCAGAATCTCATGGTCACAAGTTAGGATCGGATGGTCACAAGCCAGGACCAAATGGTCACAAGTCAGGATCTGGAGGTCACGATAAATCTTCTTTTGGTCACAAGGCAGACATTGGACAGCCTAATCCACATGACGATGATGATTTCGTTGATCCTCAATCAAGATTTGTTCCTACATCAAGTGCTGAAGATTCTCTAAAGGAAGGGCTCACAACACACCCACCTAAATGTTCTTGCGTCGATGTAAGTGATTGACAACTATTTTATAATTTGATTAGAGCATAATACCTATCTAATTTCCCATGTGGCAGATATGTGACAAACTGAAAAGTGATATGAGTTCCCAGCTATGTGACTTGCAGGCGAAGAATGAAATCCTGACATCAGAAGTTGTGTCTTTGAGGGCAAAATTGAGTGCACTGAGGTCAGAGAACACTCCCTCAGACTCAAAAAAAAAAAACAGATTGATGACATTCTAAGCAATCAAAAGGAGATAAAAGGTGATATATTTGAAATCAAATCGAAAATGAGCACGTTCATGGAAGGTGTGAACCAGTTGGTATCAAAAGCAATGGAAGACTTGCAGAAAAAGATGGGTGAATCATCTAAACAACATATTCCAATACCATTAGAAGTTGAGAATCCAAAAGGAAAAATCAAGGTGGAAGATGATAGTGGTGGAACAGATTCCTATTTTGAACAATTTCTGCCACCTTCATTTGATCTCGGTGTTGGGTCAACCCAGTCCCAGCTACAGGAACACCAGCAACCTGATGTATTCTGTGACCCAACGTTGCAGAAAAAAGTTGATGATGTAATTGTAGATGTTTTGAAATCAATAGAACCTGACAATATTGAGGTAAATTTAACAATTTTCATCATATATGTGACCAAATCATACATCCCTGACCAACTGTATGCGAACCCTTGCTGTCTGTGACCTGTTGCAATGTATGTGACCCTTTGCTGTCTGTGACCTGTGTTTAATAATATATATGACCTGTTTGAATACCTGTCTTAATAATATATGTGACCTGTTTTTAACCCCTGACCAACTGAACTGAATGTCTTTGACCCCTTGCTATATGTAACCTGTTTCATTGCTTCTGTGACCTAGCTGAAGAATATATTATGTTCTGTGACCTAGCTGATGAACATATTATGTCCTGTGACCTGTGATGTTTATTTCATTTTTGTAGGTATCACCACTTGCTACACCAACTACAGGGGAGGAGGAAGATAAATCATCTGGACTGCCCGTGAAAAGGGCTCCTAAACCAACAAAGATTCTTAAATCGCCCTTCATTGTTGAGGAAGGAAAACAATCAAAGTGTGTTGACAGTGCACCAATTTTTGCGAAGTATAACGTGCATGTGGAAGATGCCGATCTTGTCACATATCAAAATTGGATTAATAGGGGTTTCAAACCCAAAAACAAGTAGTATTCATTGGTCACAAACTATGTGTATTTATTTTTTTATGTGATGCAAATAATATATAAGTATTTGTTGTTTTGTTTATAGGAAAAAGTTCAACGAAGAAGATGACATCATAGATCCTGCTTTTGTATTTGGAACCATCCCTGTAGGTTACAAAACTTGGTGGCATCAGTTGAGTGATTCGGAGTCATTAATTGTGTAGCACGGTATGATTTCACTTAGAATATCACTGCTGTATTATATAATTGTGACTTTCTAATTGTGTACTTTCATGTCAACTGTAATAGCACATGGATGTATGTTTTTACTACATACGTCAACTTGCCAGTTTTGGAGACAATGTCAACATCAAAGCCATGACAACAGACTCTCTATTCCAAGCCAAGATAAAAATATTTATCCCCACTTTCAGAAAGATCCAAACATGATTATGTCTGATTCAAATCTTATAGATTACATTACTGGACGTTTTCCATTGAGTAGTTCTTGGGCCGATGTTGACCATGTCTTTATTCCGATAATACCTAGTAATCGTGCTCATTGGATTCTGGGGAAACTCGATGTAAAAAACTGTGAAATATACATATACAATTCTAGCAGCAGGACTTACAGGGAAAATCTAGTACTTGACGGGATGCAACCATTTGCTCAAATTATCACACATTTAATGAAAGTTGTTGGTATTTGGAAGGGAAGATCTGGTGATTGTCGTGAAGAACAAACAAATTTGAATATAAGAATTGTCAGGAACATTCCGCAACAGCAAAATGGGTAAGTTTGTGACTTGATTTGTCAAGTACATACATGTTATTGTGACCTGCATAAGTACTAATATATTATCATGTGATTATTTTTTCAGCCATGACTGTGGAGTTTTCGTGATTAAATATGCGGAGTACCTACTGCATGATGATCTCGGAAATATGCCGATGACTTTTGATGCTTCTAGAGCTAGACTTGACATAGCTTCATTGCTGTTTAAACACCGGAAAACTATGCAGGTCACAAAGCATGGATAACAAAAGGGAGATAACATCTTGTTAGAGTGATAGTTGAAGCTATATGATGTATTTTCCAATGAAGAATAGTTTTTGTTTTTTCCAAAAAAACTTGTAATGAACATGACCGTGATCTCCTTTTGACCATATAGTTCAGTTCTTTCAGTTCTGGGGTTTTTTTTTTTTAATTTGAATAATGTGATTGTCGTTTGTCACAATTCATCCTATTTGGTCATAGGTAATATGCTGACAGGTCACAATGTAATTATCAGAGGTCACAATTCAACATATGCTTTATATGTTCCCAGGTCACACATTATATCAGAAACAGATAATAGGTCACAGTCCCACTGGTTATAGTTCATTGTTAACAATCCAGGCTAATACAAAGGTTATAGATTATATGGTAACAGGTCACATTTCAGACTTTTACCTGCTTTATATGGTCACAGATTATAAGAAATTATGTATTGACAGCATGTCACTGATCAGACATCAATTATTAAAGGTCACAGTTTCACATAGAGTAAGTCACAAATCGTGTAACGGATTTGATAACAGGTCACAAGACATAAATGCAATGAATGGAATAACGATGAAAAAAAGAATCTTTAGTAATTTTTGTCCCTGATCATTTATTCAGTTGCCTATCTTTTATGATCTTCAGTTTTGACTGACCATGGCTTAATGGAACCAAGCTGCTGCACGATCTTCGATTGTGACCATGTTCTCCACAGCATCCACATTTCACAATTTGTTTTCTCTCCAAACACGATCTTCTCCTCTTTTCGGTTGGCCTTCCGGAACTCCTTTTTTGCTTTGGAGCCAATACAATCTTGTCAAGTACTTCTTCAGACGTTGTCCACTGGTTTTCATTTCCCACCAGGAATACAGTTTCTTTGTAAGCATTGATGTAGGCCTCTCGTGTGTAATAGTATGAACAATATTCATATGGATCCATCTTTCGATTTGCAAGCACGGCTAGTGTGTGAGGACATGATAATTGATCTACTTGAAGCATTCTACAAGTACAAGTACGTTGATTTATATCAACCACAAATGACGTGCTATCATCACTAACTGAGAAAATGGTTTGATTGGCAGCACATACCTGCACATAATGATGAGAAGTATTTGGTCACAAAAAAGCTTACTCATACTTCAAGTCACACAGGCAAGGTTTCAGGTCACACAGGTCAAAAAATAACATTCCAAGTAATATAATTTAAATAATTATATATCAGGTCACAGAGATAAGATTTCAGGTCACAGAATAAGATATTAGCTTACAAAATTTAAATGCAATCAAATTCATCAATTCTTTAAATAAGATTTCAGGTCACACAAATAAGATTTCACGTCACACAAGTCACAGAGATAAGATTTCAGGTCACAGAATAAGATATTAGGTCACAGAATTTATATGCAATCAAATTCTTTAAATAAGATTTCAAGTCACACAGGTCACAGAATAACATTTCAAGTCACAGGATAGGATGTTACCCTCATATTCCTCAATTCTATGCTCATTTCTCTCATCTGCTTCTCATATTTGGTCGCGAGCCTTGTGAAGGTGCCATGTGCATTATCTCTGTTTTTACAAAACCATGCTTGTATAGTTTTCCTCAATGACTCCAGCAAAGCTACAACAGGGTAGTTTTTGGCTGCCTTTGTGACCGCATTCACTGATTCCACTATATTAGACGTCATTGTTGAGTATCTGTTTGTTGGCATATGGAATCGTGACCACCTCTCAGGTCCAACTTCTTTCTACGAAGAGAAAACATTAGAATAAGTAAAAAGTTACTACAATTGAAATGATATAGCCGTCAAATTTAATTTAGAATTCTACATTACCAGGTACTCTGTAATACCCGCATCCACTGCATGTAGCTGTCTCATGTTGTATTCAAAATCTAATAATGTATAAGCTCGGACAACTGAATTGAATACTTGAGTAATATTTTGACTAGATTTACCAAAATGTTTCTTCAAATTTTGTAGCAAGTGATATGAACAAATTCCATGACATGTTCCCGGATACACAACTTCAATTGCCTTCCTTATACTGTCATGTCGATCAGAGACAAAACATAGTCCCTTCCTTTCCTTGTAAGCCTTCTTCAAGTTGGCAAGAAACCATGCCCATGATCTGTCATTCTCACTATCTCCAATTCCAAATGCGAGTATGAATATGTTATTATTCGCATCTTGTGTACAAGCAGTGAAAAGAGTACCACCATAGTGACCATTTAGGTATGTACCATCTACCACGATCACAGGTCTACAATGTTCCCATCCAACGATCGATGCACCTAGCGCCATAAAGCAATAAATGAACCTATTGTGACCATCCAACTTTATACCTGTGACCGAGCCAGGATTTGTATGTTCAAGCATGAAGAAATAATTTGGTAATGTTTTGAAAGATTCAGTTGGATCACCCCTAATCATTTTCAAAGTTTGCTCACGAGATCTCCAAGCCTTTACGTAGTTCAATGAAACTCCATATATATGCAACATGTCGTTACGTATATCATTCGGAGTATATATAGTACGCGATGAGGAATACTTATACTTGATGCATGATGATACAACAGAAGTTGAGACTTGCCTATGAGATCCTAAGACAATGTTCGATGTACATGTGTGGCCATCAACCAACTTTCTAATTTTGAATAACTCTGTTTTACCCAATCTGGATGATCTGCAAATCCATCTGCACTCATCATGTAAACACTTGACAAGATATTCCTTTTTGTCCAATCGAACAACCATAAACTCAAACATGTTCTGTATTGCAAAAAATGACAAGCTCAATTTTAGAATTTCTTTGTTATAGAAAACTTTTCCTTCTGATACGTCTCTCGCATCAGCAATGGATACAATTGTGACCATATCATCAGGAATGTGACATGTTTCTTCAATTGTTGCCTCACATATTTCTGATGCTATCTTCTCCAACGAATATAATTCTCTACATGAATTTTCATGCATTGGTACTGGCTCCATATATGGAAAAATATCACCTGCTTGTCCACTGACTGCTAATGTGACATCAATGTATATGGGATATTTGGAAGGGTCAGAATCTATACTTTTGAGCTTCAAATAAGACATCACATTTTTATCATTCAGTATTCTGACAGGAGGCAAGTTGCTACTCAATATGTAATTCATTGAAACTGCGACTTTCAAAGGATTCAACATGAATTCGGACATCACAATCTGAACGAGCTTCATATAAACACAATTATTTTCAACCAAAACTAATGACGAGTGCGCTCCATATACGAAACAAACATGAAAGTGATCCATACCCTGCAAATATATCACAAATGTTAATATTTTGGTGATTAAATTTAGCTACAGGTTACATATTGATATGACAAAATTTTGCTATAGGTCACAGATTAAGTGCGGGGGTCACATATTTTAATACCAGGTTACTAAACAAAACAAGGGGTCGCTGTTAAGTGCATTTTTATACACTTTTTATACCTTTAAATTAGCATATTTTAGAACATCTTGAGCAAATATCCACTAATTTATGCATATTTTGTATTTAAATAGGTTAATATCCAAGTTTGAGGCCAAAAACCACAAAAGAAGTGCAAATTACGCTGAAATTGGAAGTCCGGGGACCATTTTGTCACTTCCGGGAAGTTTTGGACAAGCCAAGAATTAACCAAGGGACCAAATTGAAAGATTTCAAAAGTTGAAGGGCCAAAAGTGCAATTTTAGAAGGACATATTTGAAAGAAATCTGAAAATTTGGGGACTAAATTGCTCGAGATTAAAAGATGGAGGACTTGATGGCAATTACGGAAAGGTCTTAGCTGCAAAACCATCATTTGGCTGAGCCACGCGATCGCGTGGCTCGAACCAAGTCGCGAACGCGACTTGGACCCCAAAACGGACCCGAGACTAACTCATCGTGAAAATTTCAAACGCGCGATCTCGCGCCTTTAGAAATAAAAAATTTGTTTTATTTTCGGGCCGGACCGGGTCAACCCGGCCGACCCAGTTCGGCCCATATACCTGTTTTTCGCGGATCTAAGCACTTTTTAGGGTTTTTTGGATGATTTTAGGGTTGTATAAATAGATAAAAATCAGATTTTTGGATGCCTCATGTAAGTTTCTTGCCTCTTTTTCATTTTTCTTGTATTTTGTCTTAACATTTACCTTATTTAATGCAATGTTTAATTAATGTTTTAATGTTCTTGTGTTCTTCTTCCACATTTCATCTTCTTGTTGTAGTTTAAGTTTTTAATATTTGGTATTTTCTCAAATTTCTACCATAAATGTTATATATTTTAAGTGCATTTAATGTTTTATGCTTGGGTTGTTGAAGATATTAATGGTTGATGAAGAAATTTGGCTCAAAGTGAAGGGTTCTTGGGTTTTCACTTCAAGAACTTTACAAAAAGGGGAGTTTTATTTATTATCTTGTTTTTAATCTTTATTTTAAGTATTATTCACATGTTTTTGTTATTTGTTAAATGTTGTTGTTAGTTTATTATTAGAGGTTAATATTATTGTGTTGGAATTTTAATTAGTTTAATATTATTTAAGTATTTTAGGTTGTTTTTGGATTGTGGGTATTTATGTTTATGTATTTGTGATTGTGAATGTTGTTTATGTTTTTTGTAGTTTTTAAAATGTTTGTCACTATGTTAGGTTCTTATTGAAATTTACTATACATGTTAGGTTAAATTTAATTTTTCCCATGTAATTTGGTTAAGTAAGTGACTACCACTATTTGATTTGTGAAAGAAGAAATTAGTGTAGTTATAAAAATTAACTGCACATTGTCTCATGTTTTCTAGTTTAGTTTAGTCACCAAGTTCTTGTTGTTATTAATTTACTTTGAATAATTAGTTTTAATTCTAGCTTTTACACATTGTTGTCTATTTGCTTTAATTAACTAGTTTTTTTTAGTCCCCATATTTTAATTTTATGATAGTTAGTATTCACCATCAAACCAACCTTTTATGTTACTTGACTTTTCTTTTATAATGAAATCAATGACTTTAGTTACAAATCAATCATTCCTCGTGGGTACGATAACCCGGACTTCTCTAGTCCACTTTACTACTTGAACGCGAACCGTGCACTTGCGGTATACGATTTTAGCGAACAAGTTTTTGGCGCCGTTGCCGGGGAGCTGATTTTATTTGTACTAAATGCATTGATTTTTGTTAATTGAATTGTCTTCTCATTCTCATCTCTTTCTTCTTTTTATTTTCATTTTCTAGGTACTCTTGCCTTGTTTATGCAACAACGTCCAACTTGGGACATTCTTCCAATTGATCTCGAGCCCGAACGAACTTTTAGGAGGAGGATTAGGGAAAGAAGAGAACAAGTTGAACAACAAAGAATACAAGGCAATATGGGGGACAACAACCAAGGTGGTGCCGATCCCGTTATTGATGAAGATGATAGACCAATGGGGCAATTCATGGTCCCTCTCATCACTCAAAATCGAGGAAGCATCACATATCCCCCATTTGGACGTCCGGACTTTCATCTAAAGCCGGATGTGATAAATCTCTTCAAGGGGCATCTAAAATTCTATGGAATGACCGAGGAGAATCCATTTACTCACATCTCGCGGTTTTTGGAGATGTGTAGTAATTTTGATTATCCAGGAATTAGTAAGGAGGCTATCAACATGCGGTTATTTCCACGTACCCTTAGAGATGGAGCTCGTGAATGGTTAGATGCCAACCCGGTTGGAAGTATTACAACATGGGATGATCTTGCTCAAAAGTTCACTACAAAATACTTTCCTCCATCAAAAGTGGCTAAATTGAAGAGTGATATCTCCACATTTCGACAAATTGACACCGAATGTTTCTATGAGGCATGGGAAAGATTCAAGGAAATGTTGAGGAAATGTCCAAATCATGGGTTCACCAAGCAAATGCAAGTTCAATATTTCTATCTTGGGATGAATCCATCTAGTCGAGTGACGGTTGATTCGGCTTCCAATGGAGCTATCACTACAAAATCACCTAATGAGGCAATTGAGCTCTTTGAGAGGATGGCTAGCCACAATTCTACTTGGCCAACCGACCGCATGGTACCAAAGAAAGCCGCGGGAATTCATGAAGTGGATGCATATGCAGCTTTATCGGCAAAGATGGACCTTCTATTCAAGAAGTGTGATGATTTATCTTCTCAACATACGGTAAAAGCAATCTACCCTCCTATTTCTATTTGTGATGCATGTGGAGCAACACACAAGGTTGAGGAATGTCCCATGCTCAAAATGGCTTGTACTTCAAATGAGCAAGTGAATTATGCTCAAAATTCCAACCGACCACAAGGAAATCCTTACTCCAACACATACAATCCGGGTTGGAGGAATCATCCGAATTTTTCTTGGTCCAACAACCAAAATCAAGTAAAGCCTCCCGGTTTTGTTCAACCTCCCGGTTTTGTTCAACCTCCACCACCCCAAGAGAAGAAGCCTTCCACTGAGGAGATACTCATGCAATTCATGAACAAGACCAATACTATTCTCCAAAATCAAGCGGCTTCTATCAAAAATCTTGAGACTCAAGTTGGGAAATTGGCAAAAATGATGACGGAGAGACAACAAGGAGCATTGCCAAGCAATACCGAGATCAATCCAAGGGAAAATGTGCAAGCCATCACTACAAGAAGTGGAATTCAATTACCGGAAGTCACGGTAAAGCAACATGTGGCACAACCCGAGGTGAAAGAAAAATATAATGAGCATGTTGAGGAGGCGAATGAAAATGATGCAACATTGAAGGAAAGTGGGGAGACCTCAAAAAAGGTTCCTACTCCGGTGAAAGCTTATGTACCTCCCATTCCTTTTCCTCAATGACTCCAAAAGCACAAGGTGGATGCAGAATTTGGTAAATTTCTTGAAATTTTCAAGAAACTTCACATCAACATACCATTTGCCGATGCATTAGCACAAATGCCTAGCTATGCAAAGTTTATGAAAGACATCCTTTTAAACAAAAGGAGGCTAGAAGATCATGAAACAGTGATGCTCACGGAAGGATGTAGTGCCATACTACAAAACAAATTGCCTCCAAAAATCAAAGATCCAGGGAGTTTTACTATTCCTTGTACTATTGGTGATTTAACTTTTGGTAAAGCATTATGTGATCTTGGTGCTAGTATTAATTTAATGCCTTTGTCTATTTTCAGGAGATTGGGCATGGGAGAGGTGAAGCCAACCACAGTTTCATTGCAATTGGCCGATCGCTCTATTAAGCATCCGCGTGGTATTGTTGAGGATGTGCTAATCAAGGTGGACAAATTCATCTTCCCTGCCGATTTTATCATTCTTGATATGGAGGAAGACCTTGATATCCCAATCATCTTGGGAAGACCCTTCCTAGCAACCGGTTGAGCTTTAATAGATGTGCAAGGAGGCAAATTGATATTGAGGGTTCAAGATGAGCAAATCACATTCGACATTATGAAATCCATTAAGTACCCCGTCGAGGTAAATTTATGCTCCCGAGTAGACATCATTGATCAAGAGGTGGCTACATCATTCATCTATGGATCATCTAAGGATCCCCTTGAGACTTGCATTGCTCACTCCATAACCACCGAGGGAGAGGATGATTTGGACATCAGAAGGATGTCACAACACTTGGATGCTCCCAAATTTTATCCCTTCAAGAAGATGCCATATGTTGAAGAGTTGGGAGAGAGCTCTTCTCCTTCACTACCCTCCATTCAACAAGCCCCAACTCTTGAGCTCAAACCTCTTCCATCACATTTGAGGTATGCATACTTGGGTGATTCTTCTACTCTTCCCGTTATTATCTCGAATTTGTTGGATGAAGTGGAGGAAGAAAAACTACTTGAGATGTTGAAAATGCATAAAATGGCTATTGGGTGGACTATGGCGGATATCAAGGGTATTAGCCCTACCTTGTGCATGCATAAAATCCTCATGGAGGATAACTTCAAACCAACAGTGGAGCACCAACGCCGTCTAAATCCAAACATGAAAGAAGTAGTGAAAGCTGAGGTATTGAAGTGGTTGGATGCGGGAATTATCTATCCAATCTCGGATAGTGCATGGGTGAGTCCCGTCCAATGTGTTCCAAAGAAAGGAGGTGTCACGGTGGTTGAAAATGAGAACAACGAGCTTATTCCTACAAGGCCCGTGACGGGATGGAGAGTGTGCATTGACTACTGGAAATTGAACAATGCCACTCGAAAAGATCACTTTCCTCTCCCCTTTATTGACCAAATGCTTGAGAGGTTGGCGGGGCATTCTCATTATTGTTTCTTGGATGGATACTCGGGCTACAATCAAATTTTAATAGCCCCCGAAGATCAAGAGAAGACCACCTTCACATGTCCATATGGGACTTTTGCTTATAGGAGGATGCCGTTTGGTCTTTGCAATGCACCGGCTACTTTTCAACGTTGTATGATGGTCATTTTCTCCGACATGGTGGAAAAATTCATCGAGGTATTTATGGATGATTTTTCAGTTTTTGGTTCTTCTTTCAATGAATGTTTGGATAATCTTGATCTAGTGTTGAAAAGATGTGAAGAAACCAATTTAGTGCTTAATTGGGAGAAATGTCATTTTATGGTGAGAGAGGGCATTGTACTTGGCCATCGGATTTCACAAGGGGGAATTGAGGTTGATAAAGCCAAAATACAAGTTATTGAGAAATTGCCTCCTCCTACTTCGGTGAAAGGCATAAGGAGTTTCCCCAGCATGCGGGTTTCTATAGGAGATTCATCAAGGATTTTTCTAAAATCACTAAGCCTCTTTGTTCTCTACTTGAGAAGAACAACACTTTCCATTTCTCTCAAGAGTGTCTATTGGCTTTCAACACTCTTAAGGAGAGGCTTATCTCGGCTCCTATTATTGTGGCCCCGGATTGGAGCTTACAATTTGAGCTCATGTGCGATGCTAGTGATTATGCCGTGGGAGCGGTTTTGGGGCAAAGGAGAGGTAAATTGTTGCATGTGATCTACTATGCAAGCCGAACATTGAGTGATGCTCAATTGAATTATGCCACAATCGAGAAAGAGATGCTTGTCGTGGTCTTTTCCTTTGACAAATTTCGATCTTATCTCATCGGCTCAAAGGTAATTGTCTATACCGATCACTCCGCTCTAAAATACTTGCTTGTTAAGAAGGATGCGAAGCCAAGATTGATTAGATGGGTCCTTCTCTTGCAAGAATTTGATTTGGAAATCCGTGATAAAAGGGTGCGGATAATCTTGTGGCCGATCATCTATCTAGGATGGATCAACCTGAAAAAGTGGGAGTGGAGGAAATCAATGAAGCATTTCCGGATGAACAACTATTGCATACCAACCATCTTCTCCAAGTTTTCGAAGCACCATGGTATGCGGACTTCGTGAATTTCCTTGTAAGTGGTATTCTTCCTCCGGATTTCTCTTATCAACAAAAGAAGAAATTCTTTACCGATGTGAAACATTACTTTTGGGATGAGCCATATTTATTCAAGAGGGGGTCGGACCAAATTATTAGAAGATGTGTTCCCGAGGAAGAAATGGAAGCAATTCTTGATATGTGTCATTCATCACCTTATGGGGGTCACTTTGGAGCTTCCAAAACCGCCTCAAAAGTTCTTCAATCGGGATTCTATTGGCCAACTTTGTTCAAAGATGTTTATACCTTAGTATCCAAATGTGATAGATGCCAAAGGAGCGGGAATATCTCTCGGCGTAATGAAATGCCATTGACTTCAATCTTGGAAGTGGAAATCTTTGATGTTTGGGGAATTGATTTCATGGGGCCATTTCCATCCTCGTTCTCGAATCAATATATTTTGGTGGCGGTGGATTATGTTTCTAAATGGGTAGAGGCGGTGGCATTGCCTACTAATGATGCTCGGGTGGTGGTCAATTTTCTCAAGAAGAACGTTTTTACACGATTTGGAACCCCCCGACTCATCATTAGTGATGGAGGCAAACACTTTTGCAATCGCCTCCTTGACTCACTTTTGTCAAAGTATGGAGTGAAGCACCGAGTAGCCACACCTTACCATCCCCAAACAAGTGGCCAAGTGGAGATCTCAAATCGAGAATTGAAAAGAATTCTTGAGATGACGGTGAATACATTAAAGAAAGATTGGTCGAGGAAGCTTGATGATGCATTATGGGCTTACCGCACCGCATTCAAGACTCCTATTGGTATGTCTCCATTTTGTCTTGTTTTTGGAAAATCATGTCATCTCCCCGTTGAACTTGAGCATCGAGCATTTTGAGCTACACGGGCATTAAACTTTGATGCAAAATTAATTGGTGAGAAGAGGTTGCTTCAACTTAATGAACTTGATGAATTTCGCCTCAACTCATATGAAAATGCTCGCATCTATAAGGAGAGGACCAAGAAATGGCATGATAACCACATTGTGAAGAGAGACTTCAAAGTTGGGCAACAAGTTCTTCTATTCAACTCCCGACTTCGACTATTCCCCGGAAAACTTCGATCCCGTTGGTGGGGGCCGTTCACAATTTCTCAAATATTTCCCCATGGAGCTATAGAGCTATATCATCCCGACAAGGGACATTTTAAGGTCAACGGGCAAAGGTTGAAACCATTCTTGGAAGGGGAACCCCCGGAGGACAAATCATTATTTCTCCTCAATGCTCCCGAATGAACAATCCAAAAGTCGAGCTTATGACTTTAACCAAGCGCTTTTTGGGAGGCAACCCAAATTTCTTCTCTTTTGAGTTACTTATATTTATTTACTGTACTTCTTTACTTCCTTTTTAATTAATTGTCAAACTTTTGTAGGTAACAATTTTTTTGAAAATCCTAAGTGACATGGTCCTCAACAAGTTTGGGGTGAACTACATTCGACGAAAGCTTAGGTCAATTTCAACGTCACAACCAAGTATTGAATCAGGGAAGTTTCACTACCTCTTATCTTCTTTACATATTGTTTCTATTTTCACATTGAGGACAATGTGTAATTCAAGTTTGGGGGTGTTGACTTCATTTTGCATTTTATCATGTTAGATAGCCTTGCCGGCTTAAGATATTGTGACGTTTGATTTTGTTCATTTTCTTATGGATATTGACATGCTAGATAGCCTTGTCGGCTCAAATGATTTGATGTTTGAAATTGCTGATTAATTCATGAATCATGATCGAATATGCTACTTGTGCCTATTTTTATAAATTGCTTATCTATGAGTGATCCTGAGTTCTCTTGAGCACAATAGTCATAACTAATTGTTGTTGAGATTTGGAATCCATTGAAGGTTGGAAAAAATTGCGAAGTAGAAAAATTAGGTTGTGAGCCTGTATCTTCAATTTTTATCAACCTATCCAAATCCCTCTCAATGCTTTTAATCTCTTAATCCTTTGTGAGACAAGTTTGGGGGTGGTCGAGCCGGTAAAGGAGACGGTCTAGATGTGTAGTGATTCCATGCATGCTTGATCTAAATTTGTGTGGAGTGTTGTTGATGTTAGTATAAGCTAAGTGATGACCAAATGCTAGAGATCTAAGCCCATTTTAATTATTGCATTGCCCTTTCTCGTAGCCTTTTTGACTCGAGTAATTAAGCCCGTAGGAGTATCTTGAAACTTGGTGCCTTTAGCTTGAAACTTGGGAGTCATCGGCCTAAAGCTCGCTACATGGGTCAATTAGAAAGCTTAATGAGTAGGGTACACACACACACTTGAAAAAAAAAAAAAAAAAAGCACATCATCATCATTACATTTGCTTAATAAGTCTAACTCACTTCGTAGCCTTTTTGACTCAAGTTAGTAAGTCCGTAGGGGTATTTTGAAACCTGGTACCCTTTGATCTTAAAACAATCGGGGAGTTGCCGACCTAAAACTCGCTACATGGGTCAATTAGAAAGCTTAAGGGAGTGAGGAAGTCACGAGCAATCATCACATTAGTTTGTAGAAATCATACATTTGTATTTGCATAAGGGCTTAGATTAATAGTGGGTTTGAATTGCTTGGTATAAACTTTAATGTTGAAACACTCATCTAGTGGAGAGTCACTGCATATCTAGATTGTTGAGAGCACTGGTAAGTCATAACCAAGCTTTAGTGGAAAAAGAAATGTGTGAATTGAGAGTCACCCCTGGGATGCATTTTGGGAGAGAAAAGAAATAATATGGGGGGATGAATGTCACGAGAGGGTAATGAATGAAATTGACCACTAAGGGTGGATAGTATTATTTTGAAATTTATCCCTCCTACAATGTTTCTTTGAACCTTGGTGATAATTGGAAGTGACTATTCACACACACACCGATCAAACATGAGATAAGCTCAACTTCTTTTTGTAGTATTATTTTGAAAACACAATTGTGAATTAATCATGCAATTTTACACTCAAGAAAGAATTTACAAGTTATCTAGCATTGTTAATCATTCATTCATTTGCTTTTGTGCTAGTAGATATTCTTGCTCGAGACGAGCAAGAGTTTAAGTTTGGGGGTATTTGTTAAGTGCATTTTTATACACTTTTTATACCTTTAAATTAGCATATTTTGGAACATCTTGAGCAAATATCTACTAATTTATGCATATTTTGTATTTAAATAGGTTAATATCCAAGTTTGAGGCCAAAAACCACAAAAGAAGTGCAAATTACGCTGAAATTGGAAGTCTGGGGACCATTTTGTCACTTCCGGGAAGTTTTGGACAAGCCACGCAATTAACCAAGGGACCAAATTGAAAGATTTCAAAAGTTGAAGGCCCAAAAGTGCAATTTTAGAAGGACATATTTGAAAGAAATCTGAAAATTTGGGGACTAAATTGCTCGAGATTAAAAGATGGAGGACTTGATGGCAATTACGGAAAGGACTTAACTGCAAAACCATCATTTGGATGAGCCACGCGATCGCGTAGCTCGAACCAAGTCGCGAACACGACTTGGACCCCAAAACGGACCCGAGACTAACTCATCGCGAAAATTTCAAACGCGCGATCTCGCGCCTTTAGAAATAAAAAAAATTGTTTTATTTTCGGGCCGGACCGGGTCAACCCGGCCGACCCAGTTCGGCCCATATACCTGTTTTTCGCGGATCTAAGCATTTTTTAGGGTTTTTTGGATGATTTTAGGGTTGTATAAATAGATAAAAATCAGATTTTTGGATGCCTCATGTAAGTTTCTTGCCTCTTTTTCATTTTTCTTGTATTTTGTCTTAACATTTACCTTATTTAATGCAATGTTTAATTAATGTTTTAATGTTCTTGTGTTCTTCTTCCACATTTCATCTTCTTGTTGTAGTTTAAGTTTTTAATATTTGGTATTTTCTCAAATTTCTACCATAAATGTTATATATTTTAAGTGCATTTAATGTTTTATGCTTGGGTTGTTGAAGATATTAATGGTTGATGAAGAAATTTGGCTCAAAGTGAAGGGTTCTTGGGTTTTCACTTCAAGAACTTTACAAAAAGGGGAGTTTTATTTATTATCTTGTTTTTAATCTTTATTTTAAGTATTATTCACATGTTTTTGTTATTTGTTAAATGTTGTTGTTAGTTTATTATTAGAGGTTAATATTATTGTGTTGGAATTTTAATTAGTTTAATATTATTTAAGTATTTTAGGTTGTTTTTGGATTGTGGGTATTTATGTTTATGTATTTGTGATTGTGAATGTTGTTTATGTTTTTTGTAGTTTTTAAAATGTTTGTCACTATGTTAGGTTCTTATTGGAATTTACTATATATGTTAGGTTAAATTTAATTTTTTCCATGTAATTTGGTTAAGTAAGTGACTACCACTATTTGATTTGTAAAAGAAGAAATTAGTGTAGTTATAAAAATTAACTGCACATTGTCTCATGTTTTCTAGTTTAGTTTAGTCACCAAGTTCTTGTTGTTATTAATTTACTTTGAATAATTAGTTTTAATTCTAGCTTTTACACATTGTTGTCTATTTGCTTTAATTAACTAGTTTTTTTTAGTCCCCATATTTTAATTTTATGATAGTTAGTATTCACCATCAAACCACCCTTTTATGTTACTTGACTTTTCTTTTATAATGAAATCAATGACTTTAGTTACAAATCAATCATTTCTCGTGGGTACGATAACCCGGACTTCTCTAGTCCACTTTACTACTTGAACGCGAACCGTGCACTTGCGGTATACGATTTTAGCGAACAGTCACAAGGCTTAGTTACAGGTCACAAATTTTAATGTTTCGGTAATATAGTTTGACTACAGGTCACGTGAGTTAATGTGTAGGTCACATAACAAATCCACAGGTCACAAGGCTTTGTTCCCGGCCACAGGATTTTTAAGTGCAGGTCACATGATGCAAACAGAGGTCACAAATATTAAATTAAACAGATCACACCATTCAGATGCAGGTCACATAATTAACTGTGTTGGTCACAGGAACATCTACGTTGGTCACAAGATTAAGCCACGGGTCACAAGGCTTAGTTGAAGGCAACAGGGTTTAGTTGCAAGTGACATGGCTTAGTTGCAGGCCATAGGGTTTAAGTGTAGGTCACAGAACAAATCCACAGGTGACATGGCTTAATTGCAGGTCACAAAGCATCGTTGCAAGTCACAGGGTTTAAGCCGCCACAGGTCACAAGGCTTAACGACAGGTCACAGGAGTTAATGTGTAGGTCATACAACAAATCCACAGGTCACTAGGCTTTGTTCCCGGCCACAGGATTTTAAGTGCAGGTCACATGATGGAAACAGAGATCACAAATATTAAATTAAACAGATCACACCATTCAGATGCAGGTCACATAATTAACTGCGTTGGTCACAGGAACATCTGCGTTGGTCACAAGACTAAGCCAAAGGTCACAAGGCTTAGTTGAAGGCCACAAGGTTTAGTTGCAAGTCACATGGCTTAGTTGCAAGTCACAAGGTTTAGTTGCAGGTCACAGAACAAAGCCACAGGTGACATGGCTTAATTGCAGGTCACAAAGGATCGTTGCAAGTCACAGGATTTAAGCCGCCGCAGGTCACAAGAGGCTTAACGACAGGTCACAGGAGTTAATGTGTAGGTCACACAACAAATCCACAGGTCACAAGGCTTTGTTCCAGGCCACATGATTTTAAGTGCAGGTCACATGATGGAAACAGAGGTCACAAATATTAAATTAAACAGATCACACCATTCATATGCAGGTCACATAATTAACTGCGTTGGTCACAGGAACATCTGCGTTGGTCACAAGACTAAGCCACGGGTCACAAGGCTTAGTTGAAGGCCACAAGGTTTAGTTGCAAGTCACATGATTTAGTTGCAGGTCACAGGGTTTAAGTGTAGGTGACAGAACAAAGCAACAGGTGACATGGCTTAATTGCAGGTCACAAAGGATCGTGGCAAGTCACAGGGTTTAAGCCGCTGCAGGTCACAAGAGGCTTAACGTCAGGTTACAGGAGTTAATGTGTAGGTCACACAACAAATCCACAGGTCACAAGACTTTGTTCCAGGCTACAGGATTTTAAGTGCAGGTCACATGATACAAACAGAGGTCACAAATATTAAATTAAACAGATCACACCATTCAGATGCAGGTCACATAATTAACTGCGTTGGACACATGAAAATCTGCGTTGGTCACAAGATTAAGCCATGGGTCACAAGGCTTAGTTGAAGCCACAGGGTTTAGTTGCAAGTCACATGGCTTAGTTGCAGGTCGCAGGGTTTAAGTGTAGGTCACAGAACAAAGCAACAGGTGACATGGCTTAATTGAAGGTCACAAAGCATCGTGGCAAGTCACAGGGTTTAAGCCGTCGAAGGTCACAAGGCATAACGACAGGTCACAGTAGTTAATGTGTAGGTCACACAACAAATCCACAGGTCACAAGGCTTTGTTCCAGGCCACAGGATTTTAAGTGCAGGTCACATGATGCAAACAGAGGTCACAAATATTAAATTAAACAGATCACACCATTCAGATGTAGGTCACATAATTAATTGCGTTGGACACAGGAACATCTGCGTTGGTCAGAAGATTAAGCCACGGGTCACATGGCTTAGTTAAAGGCCACAGGGTTTAGTTGCAAGTCACATGGCTTAGTTGCAGGTCACAGGGTTTAAGTATATGTCACAGAACAAAGCAACAGGTGACATGGCTTAATTGCAGGTCACAAAGCAGCCGTTGCAAGTCACAGGGTTTAAGCCACCGCAGGTCACAAGGCATAACGACAGGTCACATGAGTTAATGTGTAGGTCACACAATAAATCCACAGGTCACAAGGCTTTGTTCCAGGCCACAGGATTTTAAGTGCAGGTCACATGATGCAAACAGAGGTCACAAATATTAAATTAAACAGATCACACCATTCAGATGCAGGTCACATAATTAACTGCTTTGGTCACAGAACAAAGCCACGGGTCAGAAGGCTTAGTTACAGGTCACAATGCATAGTTGCAAGTCACAAGGTTTAGTTGCAGGTCACATGGCTTAGTTCCAAGCCACATGAGTTAATGTGTAGGTCACAGAACAAAGCCACAGGTCGCAACATTTAGTTCCAGGCCACAGGGGTTTAAGTGCAGGTCACATAATGCAAACAGAGCAGAAAAACATCGACGTTGAATTCAATTTAAAATACTTACGCTCTATTATTGAACAATTCGATGATTTTAGGTGCAAATAGGAAGATGCTGGAGCTTAATTTCAATGATGGCGATTACAAACCTGTGACCGATTTCAGCAATCGGTACCAGTTCGGATGTCAGTTTGAGTTGAGAGATTCAGCTTCGTTGTCGATGGCAGTGGAAAAATTATGGGAAGAATCTCTATTTTCAGTTACGTATCTTTGATTTTGTGGAGTTTATGTTTGATATGGAATGTATATTAATATTTTTTTTTGTTATAAATAGTTTCTATATTGACTTGACTTTTGAAACTTGGGACACGAGATTGTCAAAGATGAATTGGTATCTTTAAAATACCTTATACGCGTATTTTTCCCTTTTATGAAATACATTATTTTTCATACTTTTCCCACAACTCAATGACCCACTACAATTTTTTTTTTTGAAGTCCAGCCCTGTCTGTGTAAGTCGAGCAAAGGAGATACGCTGCTTTCTTCAGCCGTGCCTGTAATAATACTCTAAAAATTGAGAACAATATAGCGTGAAGGAGAGGCAAAAAGGGCGACGTATTCATCGCCGCTTGGTACCAATTTATCTTGTGTTGCAGACTTGCAGTGATTTCTACTCAACATCTTCATCACCAAACTTGAAAGGTAGTATCAGATTTTATTAGTGTAAAAATGGGCTTTATATGTTGAAATCGCACTCGTTCTGATTGTCGTGAATGATAGAATTTCAGCTCAACTCCTTATAATTTATTTTCCAAAATTGCTGTTTCTTGACGGTAATCTTCCTCTAGCAACAGCGATTTCTTTGACATTTTGATGCGGTTGTTTATGGTTTTCTCCTTGCCCAAAAAACTGGCAGCCCCTTAAAGTGTAATAAGTGAAATACGGAATACCCAGGATCAAATCCAGTGAGGTTTCCTTCAAACTACAATAACAAACGTTTATCTGATTTTTTATGTAACTCGATCAAGTGAATGATATATATGTTTTGGGGGGTAATTTTATGGCATTTACTAAATTTGTTTGAATTTTTTTCCTTTTGAAATTTGTGCAATTTGGGGTATAGGCTTCTACTTTCACGTGTTCATGATTTAGTTGAATGCAAGGGCCCAACTCCGTGCTTGTATTTTTAAATTGAGCAATCGTTAATATGATTGTTTTCGAAAATTTATATAACTTGAGATGATAATGATGTTTAGCCACACTTGGATGACTCTATGTATATATAAGGACCTATAAGATTGTGCATCATCTCTGAAACTCAATCAGGATTAAAGTTGGAGTTCTTATGAATGATTACCAAGTAGACCTTGAGATTGTACGATACAAATTTATCTTTGATTATGAGTTATCTTTTTCAGATGGAGCCTGAAGTGGTGGAAGCGGAGCTAGTGTTGCCCACTCACATGAAATTTAAGAAGGTTCAAATGTATGAGAAGTACCCGAAGGGACAGGCCAGAGTCAGGTGGAAGCATCTCAAGCAGATCATTCAAGCCGAGAATTACCAAAACTATCCACCCGATGAACCAAACTGTGAGTTCTACCTTAAATGTGAGACATATGTGCCATTGTATTTGTTGGAATAACTGATGTTGTCTGTATATGTATATACTTAAATGCATTGGAAGGAAGATTAGCTAAATATCCATCCTATGTTTTACTTGTTTGCACATTACAAATACAAAACAAGGACATTGTTTTATATTAGGTTCTCCCACATAAAACTTTTGCTAACAAGAATTTGTTTAGTAGAATACTAGAATGTATTTAGTTAAAATGATTGATCATACAAAGTATTTGCAAAAGTGAGATCTAGCCTGCAATAGTTCTAGTTTATGTCAATCAGTAGAATATATCTTGTATTGTACTGAATGAATCAAATTGTTGGCTAAGTGGAGAGAGGTAAACAATGGGGTTACTAAATATTGCTTCTCTTTCATTGATTGTCTTGTGGCCTAAATCTGGGTAACTGAAGAGATTCGAGGAGAAATCTTGATAACATACTAAAGGTGTTCTCAAGTCTCTTCAAGGAGAACAGGAACATCTTGGATGAAACATGGGCTTGACATTGTTTATTCTGTTGTTTGATGAGATGCACCACCACTCTTATGGCATGGCAGATGAAGAACCTCAATGTTTTCCTCAATATTTGCAAAAATATAATGAGCCATTAGATATTATATTACTTATATTAACCTTGACCTTGGTTTTCAAAAGCCGTGATACTTCAAACTTCAAAGGTAGCACTGATACAATAAAAAAGTAGGAAAAAACCACGTACGAGACGAAATTTAAATCAGCGTTCTTGATTTTAGGTTGCATGAAATATTATTATTTACACTTTAGAGAGTATCCTGTCGAGTCAACTATATCAACATCACTTGCGGATGCCAAATTGAAATATTAGAGTGTGCATCAATACGCCTTGGCTTTTGCTTAAATTCTGTTTATTTTTACTTAATTATTTAAGGCACAAACCCTCCCTTTGCTTTATTTGCAGATGTCAACATTGAGTCTCCACCATCTATGCAACCATGCAAAAGAATTTGTGATATAACCGGATTCAAGGTATTCTTCAATTTCGCTATATGTTTATTGTTGACTGTTCTTTGAATTTAAACACAATGAGATGGTATAATGTAACTGCTGTTATGTTGGTGTGTTTCTTGACATATTATAAAGGGAAATTTACAAAATACTATAGATCGTAAGCTTTTACAAATTACAACTTTTCAGTAGCAGAAGGTAGTCAATATTAACACAACCTGAAAATGATTAAATACCCATAAGTATTAAAATTTAATTATCATGGTTTCTCCAGAGAAATCTTTAATAGCCCCTAATTCACTGTTCTTCTCATCTCTTAGCATGTGAATTATGAAGCCATTACTTCTCTCTTTACCAATTTTTCCTTCAAATAAACACAGGAACCCTCAAGTTTTGGTAATGCATTTTATTCTGCCCACTGAAAATCAAACACCATATCCCTCAAAAATTGTTAAAGTTGTGCATCAAAATAGTTAGGGCCTGGTTTTTCTAGAATCAAGCGTATTTATCCTATTTTTTTCCTTTTAAACCAAGGTTCTAAAAAGCGTAATGCGTTGTGAGGCATCGAGATCAAGAATCACAAGTTTAAGCGTGTCAATGCGAAGAATAGGCGTCATAATGCGTTTCATATTTTTAATATTATTTTAATTACATTTGAGACATTAAATATATATTGATATAAAAAAATAGATTTTTTTTTTTACCCAGAAAGACAAGATAAAAAATAATAATTAAATTTTAAACAACCTATTTGATATTCCAAAATATCAAATTTGGTCAATTTTCGTTTTATAACACTGAGATTCCAAATTACCAAACAGAGGCATCCTTTCTTCTTTAGAAACTTTCAGCAATTAGACCAAACCCAAACAAAAATCAGTTCCCATTTTCACAAGATCAACCCAACGCTGATATTTCATCTCTCTACAAGAATACATCTTCTCTTATCTGCTACTTAATCTCTCCACAAAGAACCCAGCAGAAATTACCTTTCAATGCCGACACTGTCGTCCATTTCTTCTTCAATTGGGTTATTTTCCTGGGTAAGTTTGGTTTCTGTGGTAGATTATGTGATTTTTTTCCAAAATGATTTGACGCGGTTTGAAGGTAATGTTAAGGGGGTGATTGTTGATGAAAATGGATTGGATGTGTTTTATTGGAGAAATTTAGAAGGGGGGAGAAAAGAAAAGAAGTTTCTTTTTTTAAAAATAAAAAGCCTTTCAGAACTTGAAATATGACGGACGAAGTTCTCCAAAATCACGAGTTACTGATCTTTCTGACTTTGAACAAAAGCTGGATATTGATAATCTAGAGTAAAGATGTGCTCATTTCCGGGTTTGATAAGTGCTCTGGGCTCGAAGATTTCCATTCACCTGCAACTATTTGTGGCTGCTGGGTCTTCGATTTTGTAGGGATCTTGAAAATATGGGGTGAAGAATCATGATGTGCTCATTTTGGTTTTAATTTGTGCTCTAAAATCGAAGATTTCCATTCACCATGTACTGAAGATTACCATTCACCATGTTCTCTTGTTTTTTACAGTCATCCCACATCGAAACATGATGTGGGATGTGGGAGAGAACTGCCACGTGGCATATTTGCATATGCCGCCCCCAAGTTTTTAGTCTTTTATTATTTCGGTATTTAATGTGTTCAATCGGTTTTTAATTGATTGAACCGGAAATACCGGTTTTTTAATGGTTTCGGCCGGTTTATAGCTGTGTAAATGCATTAATGCGCGCATTGGCTATATGCGACGCGTTTTCGAGACGCATTGCGACTAGGCACGCCTAGGCGGCGCATTTTCGCGCATTTTAGAACACTGTTTTAAACACACACACGCATATATATGTACACGCAGAGAAGAAAAGGGGTTGACTGTTAATCCGTTTCTGCTCGTTCTATTTATCAGTCTTCCATAAAAAAGTAAATTTCTAAAATTTGAAATTGAAGATCCAAATTTATACCCTGCATTATGGTGATTTTCAGTTTTTGTTATTATTGTTGGGTTTTGACCCAAAATTTAGCAAGTGCTCGGGTAAAACCATTATTTTGGTTTATAAACATGTTTATAAACTACACAATTTCTCAAATCACTTTTTAACCATACATATTTTCCCTCCAATTTTCAATTATTACTTTTTACCTCAAAATAGTAAATAAACCAATTTATAAACCAAACAGTATTACCAAACGGAGCATTAGTTATAGGCCTTTAGACCTTCAATAATGAAGCACAGTGTGGCGTGTGAAACATTGAAGAAAGAAAACCAAATGGGCCAAAGTAATTAAACTTGGTGGATGATAAAGCTCATTAGGTTCTCAAGTCTTACATGTTTGCGTCGGGTGCAATTGGTGTAACTAAAATTGAGGGCAGCCACATGACACGTAAAAAGGAAAGAAAAGGTGCTGAAAAATAAAAGGAAAATGAGTCCTTTTTGGGCACGACTTCTACGTATTTTAAAGTTGTCTTTACCTATAAATACGTTTGTTGAAGAGCCAATTAATAGTGAATTAAGTTACCTATTTGTGACTAAAAGAGAGAAAATTGTGAGTTTTATCTTTGTAGTTTCTTGCAACTTTTTTGTGGGGTAAATCAAATGGTAGAAACTTGTGTTAGATAGAAGCTCGTTGTTAGTATTTTCTCTGTAGCCCGTGGGATTTGTATTGAGTTGGTGAGTGAGGGAAATTCTATATAATTATAACAATTAATTATATAGCGAAAGGCTTTGGGGATTCGAAATTTTGCATTGTTATTTTATTTTCTTGTTTGCTTAGCCTCCGTTTGGTAACACTGTACTGATTTATAAACTAATTTATTTATAATTTTGATGTAAGATGTGTTGTTGAAAAGTGGACAGAGAAAATGTGTGTGGTTAAAAAATGATTTAGGAAAATTGAGGTTTATAAATTGCTTTATAAACCGTTTACCAAACGGAGGCTTAATTATTTTTTGAACATAAAAAGTTTCTGCAGGTTAAATGAAGAGGGAATCTGCGTTTATTTCCCAACAATTATGTTAGTTCTCAATATTTACAAATGAACACATATTTTAGCCAAAAAAAAGAAGCAAAGAAGTGGCATTGAAAGGCCAATAAATGTTTTTTTAGGTCCATGGTTATTTAATCTTTTTTCATGTTAACATATCTGTTGGAGTGGTTTTTAAGACTCAGTGTTTTGTACGATGTTCGAACATTTGTCATTTTCTTCCGGACTTGCAGGGATGTCATTTTTGCAATAAATGTCATTGTGGATTATTTTCAATAGGGGTAAAAGAAATTTAGAAAATGGCATGTAAAGTGTTACACATTGTTTTGTATACGGTATTATTTACAATTTTTCAATTAGCGGTATTTTGGTCTATCCGAGTTATTTATAATGACATCGCGGTAATTTTGAGTTTTTTTTACTGAGATATAATAGAGTATAATTTGTAATTTTTGAAAGACAGTATGAGAAATGTTAATAGTCCCCAGGGACAGAGCCAGACTTTTTGGGTAGGGCCCCGTATTAATATGTACAAAAATGTTAATGGTCCCACTAGCTCCGCCCATGATAATCCCTATATAGGTATATTTTGTAAATATCACCCTTTGTGCTTTTTTTGGTGGTCTTCTTTTAATCTCGAGGAGAATGAGTTCTAGACTAGCCCTAGCTTGATCCTTTTAATCTAAGATATAGATATAATGAACATATGTGCACAAACATGCTTTTAACTTGAAGAATGTAATTTTTAGTAAAGCAAGAAGGTCAACTAGAACTTAAAACATACTAACTGATCAACATATCCTTGAAGTTTTGTGTTGTGGAATTCTTTTACAAAAATGTTGACTAGTTGTGGTGTTGCTTATTTAAATTAGTTTGGATACACTATTGGTTCAAAGAAAGTATAGACTCGTGGATTTTGCCCATGTTTGATAACCATTATTTGTGAAAAATGAGTTTTAGAAGAATGTGTGGTTAAAAAGTAATGAAAAGTTTTGGGTTTACGTGCATAATAATATATTGTGTGAATATATGGTTGAAAATGAATATGGTAGAAAAAAAATAAGTTTCAAATAATGATTGTCAAACGGGGGCTTAATAAATTGAGGTTTATTTTATGTTGTGCAACATGTAGCCCTGTGGAAGACATTTATTTATTTAAAAAAGAATGCATGGTTTAAAAAGCTAGGCGGAGCACGCCTCATTGTGAAAATCACGCCTCATCCGTTGAGGCGTACTCCTTGCGCCTCCCAGAAAAAGAAGAAGAAAAGTCGATTTTTCTTACCTACGAGATGCGTCGGAGTTGTCAGAGGAGGCGTAGTAGAAGATTCCCATTAGAGCAATGTAGCCTCTCTTCCATTTCCAATCAGTGGCAGAATCTCTGTGTGCTCCTTTTATGTTCTTCAGTTTGGCAAACGGAATGTCCGTGTATATATTTTACGTAATATGCTATTGTAGAATAAGGGTTAAGACTTGAGTGTTGGGCTAGGAGGGTGGGCATGTCACATGAGAAGTGTAATAAATGGGCTTAGTCTTGGTTGTTCTTCGATTAATGGTCCAAATACTAACATACACACACACACACACACACACACACACACACATACACATACATACTAGTGAGATGTACATGCAACATTTTAATTAGTGATGGCAACGTGGTGGGTTCCGCGCCCCGCCTCGCGGGTAATTTTTTTCCAAACCTGCTACCTGCCCTGCGAATTTCGGGGCGGGTCAACCCTGTTGCCTTGTTTAATTTTTTTAGTTTTTATTTTTGGGTATTTTTTATTTTTTTCCTTATTTATTTTTATTAATTAATTTACTTAGGGCGGGTTTTTTTCGCCATCTCTAATTTTAATGGTGTATTTAATAACGTAGTATAAAAGTTGATTTAATATTTCGAAAAATGAGAAATTGAATCGAATGTTATATAATAAGAACTTGCATTTCAAATCAAAGTAAAACATGTAGGGTACACATATGCATGTTAAAATCAAAGTGCAAAAATAAATAAATAAATAAGTAAATATGAAAAAATCAAAATACCCAATTTGAAAAAAAGAAAAGAAAAGAAAAGAAAAACAATGGCTCAAATGATTTATACGTCTCAAATGTCTTATGAATTGTATTTTTGAAACTCACTCTTTTAATATATAAGAAAATTGCAAAAATATATAAATAAATATGAAAAAATCAAAATAACTAATTTGGAAAAAGAAGAAAAGTAAAATGACTTAAATTGCTTATACGGTTCAAATGACTTAAATGACTTAAATGACAAATTCCTAGTTCCTACATGGGTAGAAGGGTCCAATACTTTAAACGGCTTAGACGGCTTCAATTGGTTGAAGTGGCTTAGATGGCTCAAATTGGTTGAATAGGCTTATGGATAGTGAATTTTAAACTAAGAAACTCACTCTTTTAATATATCTACTCTTTTCTCCTACTCGTGGCGGGTACATCCTCACGTACCCGCCACACTCACATTTGGTGGGCCCCACACACAGGTGGGCCCCACTAGTTTTGCCTGTGACAGGCACATAAGGTCGTGCTCGTCACAGGTAGGTGAAAATCTTCATTAATATATGGGGAAGTGCATAAATATATAAATAATTACTAAAAATCAAAATAATTAATTTTGAAAAGAAGAAAAGACAAACGACTACTTAAATTGCTTCTACAGTTCAATTGACTTAAATGACCAATTCCTACATGGGTAGAAGGGGCCCATACCTTAAACGGTTTAGACGGATTCAATTGGTTAAAGTGACTTAGATGGCTCAAATTGGTTGAATTGGCTTATGAATAGTCTTATGAATAGTGAATTTCAAATATATATATAATATAGCCCATGTCTGGTGGAGATTAAAATTAGATTTTTAATAGATTTTGATAAAAATTGATTAGATGTATGGTTGAAAAGTTATGGGTCCGATAAAATATGTGGTTGAGATTGATTGTTGACTTTGATTTAGATTAAAATCTAGTTTTTAAGTGATACCAAACATGGGCATGATATATAGTGATATTTTATTTGAAAAACAAAAATAAAAATCATAATTATTTACACTTTATAAATAAAAACAAATATTAAAAACAAATTAAAAAATATTTTAATATTATTATAAATTGATTTATCTGTTATTTATGTACACCATATAACTATATGCTATATATCCAATTATTCAAACGCTATATGTTTTGTATTTTTTATTTTATTTTTATATTTTATAATTTTTTGATTGGATTTTTGCATTTCACCTAGAGGTTTACGCCTCGCCTCATGAAGGAAAACCGCTTCATTACTTAGTTCCGCCTTTTTAAACATTGAAAGAATGGATGGAGAATTTACTTTTTCTTTTTTCATCTAAAAATTGTCTGAATAAAAGTGAAAAGGAAGGTGAAAGATTGTAATTTGAATGGTGTTCCTTGTTAAGATTTGAGTTTCCATCTTAAAAGGTTGACCTTATTAAGATGAGTAGTTCAAACACTTATAAATTAGTCTATGTTTTTATCTTTATTCGATGTAAGGTTTTATCCCTTAACATTTCGGATATGATAATAAAAGATGACAAATAAAATAAAAATAAAAATTACCTGGCATGTTAATCTACAATACTGAGCAGGCTCGAGGGTATGATTTTTAGTCATGGTTATATGATAGCATCAGAACCTTTAAAACTCATTTGTGTCCCTCCTATGAAGCAGAATCCTCATCTTTGGGTACGTCACTACGTTGAACCTGTATTTCCGATGAGACGTGATCTTGTCGCAATGGGGTCCACATAAAAAGCTCAGTGTAATTAAATGGAATCCTTTGTATGCCCCTGTGGACAATTTTCCTGTGCAGTATACTGAATTCATATTTATATGTTTATCTGGAATCCCCATTCTAGTAATTTCTTACCTAGAGAACTTCCTACTTAAACCCCAAATGTTTACTCCAGCTATTTTAGTTTGATGCCATTTTCAAAGAGAGAGTAATGACCTCCGAACCAAGTAAGGTTAGACGGCCAGAGCATCTATACTTTAAAGGAGTTTAGACTTAAATATTGAAGAAATCAACTGGAGTTAACCTCTGGAGCTGGCTACTCTAAGTTTGTATGCACTGATTATCGTAATTTCTGAATTCCATTGCTGAAATACTGCTTCGTGAAGTTCTCCCTATCTATCTTTTCAATTTATGAACTCTTCAATTCCATGCAGGCACCTTACTTAGATCCAAGGACCAAATTCCGTTATGCCAATGCTGAGGTATTCAAGATGATAAGATCACTTCCTAATGATTATGTACAACGGTATTTGGCTCTCAGAAATGCTGCGGTTGTGCTGAGGTAGCTGTTCAGGACTCGAGATTTCAACTTGGTCATTTGTTTCGTTTTGGTTAGTTAAACTGTATTGAACCCACATAGAGAAATTAAACTTTCCATATTTGATATTTCTATTCTACCACAAGATGCTGTTTACTTTCCTGCATTAGGAGTGAGAACTTACATCATACCAAGGATCTTTGTGCTTTATGTCACTCCATTGTAAAATAGGTAGGTTTTTAACAAGATTACAGGTTTTTAAATAGTGGATTTCGTGCTTAAATAATGCATTGAAATTTTACAAGACTTGTAACTTGATCAAATGGTTTTGCTGCTCGTTTGTTGCCAACATGGAGAGTAGTTCTAACATAAATTTTCGAATAATGCTACTTTGCAACCCACCAATGCCACCCTAATTTACCGAAATTGAGGTGGATAAATGTGAATTGTTGTTGATTTTAAAGATGATATGATGGATAAATAAATAGATTATTGTCATGTGTAAGTGTAAAAAATTTTATGTCAAATTTTCCGTTCTTTTGATAGTTCTAGTAATAATATGTGAAGTGCTTGAAACGAACTTCTAGGTTTATTCCTTAAAGATTGTCATCATGCGTACTACTACATTATTTTGCCCATCAATTAAGTTGATAATTAATTCACGTAGTTAAATATGCCCATGTCATTTGAATTCCCCCCCCCCCCCCCCCCCCTCATTTGGACAACATTGTCAATATTATTACATCTTCAAAGCGAATTAGAGAGTCGAAAAATTCTCATACAAAGGAGATTCAATGTATGTTGGCTACTGTAGAGCGATAATCTAGAATGGTTAATTGTAGAGATAAGGAGCTACTCGTTGACGTTTTCATTATGACTCTATAAAGAAATTGATAGATATGTACGGTCAGGGGCGAAGCCAAGAATTTGTTTCAGTGCGGGCAACAATTAGTCGGGGTGAGGTCCATGGGGAGATGGGGAAGCACCCTCAAATTTTTTCCCCCTGGTAATATAGAGCATCAAAAATGAAGAGCACAACGTCAAACATCAATCAATTCCACCAATTACCAAAATCTTAGGTCAAATGTCAATCAATTTGTACAAAAATATGTCAAAAGATCAACACAAATAAAATGGGAATATGAGTTTAGCAGGTGGCTATAAAGAATCAACCCAAAATTAACACAAATTATCAACTAAATGGGAAAAACTCAACCAATTAAGAGCAAAATGGGTCTCACAAGTGACTATAAACAATCATTCAAAATTAACAAAATTAAAGGCACTAATACGGGTATTTGTCCACTGACCTAATAAGGCAATCGGCGAAATTTATCTGCAATTACCCAACAGCCGGTTGTATAAAGGTAGCAAATAACTTCAATATCTACACAAAGTTCAATTGTTAAATTAAGAAAAAAACTACTCAAAAAAGGGGGTAAAACTAGAGAGCCCAACCTTGGTTGGAAGTAGCCACATCCTTTGGAGAAGATAAATATATTGTTAGACTAATTTTGGAATTTGACCTTTTTTTTTTTCAAGAAGTATTAGGTTGCGTTCTCTTTGGCGTTTTTCAGCCGTTTTTCATTTTCCATTTTCGAAAACACATTCTCTTGCGTCGTTTTCGAAAAAAAAATTTCGAAAACGTTTTCAAAATTTGTAAAGGAAATGGAAAACGTGAACGTTTTCCGAAATTTATACATATTAAGTGAAAAACGCGAAAAACGAGCAAACACGAGTTTTCCACTTAAAAAAAAAAATTAAAATAATCAAAAAAATTTGAAATTTGTCAAAATTTGTCATATTTAATTACATTATTGGTCCCTGATTTTCAAAACTTGTTATTTTAATCCTCAAATTTTGAAATTTCTTTCGAAAATACCCTAATTTATTTGCAACTTAGGTCCCTCAACTTCAGATTTTGTTGCACATTAGTTCACAAATTTTACTTTTCTTTCAATTTAGTCATTCTCGTATTTGATTTATAGGTAATTATCTTCAAACATGTATAACTTTTGATGTACAACTCTGAATTGCACTCTGCTTTTTTGCGTCGAATTTCAAATTCAACCATCTTTCTGATGATGTATCATGTGCTTAATTATTAAACATTTCTTTTTTACTTTTGTATTGTAGACACTTATTTTATAAGAGCATAATTAATTAACGTAAATTGATTTTTACAAATTTTATTGAAATTTAAATTTTAAACATTATGAGTACTTACTAGAAGGATGTATCTATATAAAGTATTAAATGGAACGATTACTTTAGAAGGGAAAATTACTACCCAAATGTGGAACGATTACCTTAGAAGGGTAACATGAATTTTGAACTTTTTTATTATAACCAAATTGTGTGATAGGGTTATTTTATTTATTTTTGTTGTGCAACTCAAATATAATATCTTTATTTCATTTATATTCACAAACAATATAAATACAAGTATACAGAAATAATTTTTTTCAAAATTTTAAACAGAACGCGTTTTCCAGTTTTTCATTTTCGAAGACAATTTTTAGAAATAACAAACCAAACGCATTTTCAGCAATTTCAAAAAAAGTCACAGAAAATGGAAAACAGAAAACATTTTCGAAAATGAAAACAGGAAACTAAAACACAAAGAGAACGCAGCCCTAACGCCCCCCCCCCTCAAGCGAGATAGCGGATAAGCGTGAGCTATTTCCAGAAAAAAGGAAAATGGGGTGAAGCTTTTCCTTTTACTTCATTGAAAAAAGAACAAATTAGTTTTGGAGTGAGCGGAGGGCTATGCCTATGAAGAAGATAGAAGTTTATGGGTCGGGGAATAAGAATATCCTTTCTCTAGTGTTGGCAGGCTTAAAAGGATTTAAGGCTACTCAGAAATTCAGTGCAGTCTACAGCCTCTGTTGGGCCTGAATGGGCTCCGCCCCTGTGTACGGTGCATCAAGCAGAGTGCTTAGATATATTTGTAATCATTGTTCAAAAGATATCGGTTACTGAAACTCGTGACACTTAAAAAAAGTTGGTAAATTTTAAGTTCTTGTTTATCTTGAATTTAATGCATAGAATTATGAGAATAACCGATTTTCTTTGTCAAGTCATTCAAAAAATCTCAACACATCTTGGCTACTCTGATGTTTGCCTCTACTACAAAACAACTACATAAGTTGAGAAATAATGATTGAAAATAAAATTTTCAAGAAATGAAAATATCTATCAAGTTTGGGACTGTAGAGTAATGAAAAATAAAAATTGTTGTAAAAAAATACGACACGTTGACAGTAGATGTGAATCGATCTTTGAAAGTTCGAAATGAACCTCTCAAAGCAGATTCATAATATTAAAATAAGTTGAACTCTTGATTCGACGTTTTGCTTAATTTCTCTAGACTACCTTGTCATATCGACTTAATTGTGTTAAATTTTACAAGTGTAATCAAAATATAATGACGTGTTTGAGTTTACAATTAATTTAAAAATTGCAAGAAGTTTCACTACATGTGATTATTTAAAAATTATATATTTTGTAACATTATTTTATGTGGTTCCCCTTTATGATTCTCTTAAGAAACAGGAAATAAAATCCAACTGCCTATTTATGCGGTGTCTTTCCTTCATCCCCACGAATTACTAACTACCATGTCAGCCATACAACTAATGCCAGCTGGTAGTCTTATGTATTATTCAAAATTTTGCAAAATAATTAAAATCCTTAATCCCCAAAATCAACGCAGAGTTCATTGTTCCAATCCACACTAAATTTAGGTAGACGTCAATAAACGAGACAATGAAGGCCCTTCTACCATAGGGGAAATGGCGATAAACCACGAAAGATCCTCATTTCTTCTCTCAATTGATTCCCATTGAGTGGATAGCCTTTGGCGATGTTGTATATCCAATCGGGGTTGGTGCTTTTGTTATAAAAAGCCATCTCCGTTCGTATCTCTTTTTTCAATTTCGGTCTCGATTAGTTCACAAGATTGAATGGCTAAACATCGAATGAACAATCTCCTTTGGACCCTTGACATTTCATCTAATTACCTAATCAATAAACTTCTCAAAATATTGGATGTTATTCACTGTAATTACTTTTGTTTCACATCTTGAACAAAGAGATGTGCTGATAAACGATTTTTACATGTGGTGCCGGTTCACCGTTTAAATGCTCAATGGAAAGTCCACATAAGTAAGATGTCATTAATTGCTCACTATACATTTTGGCAGACATCTTTGATTTCTCACTATGCGTTAAGTTGATCGAGCTTTGACTACTGAACTTTTCAAAGTAAGTCGATTTTGGGTTGCAAACTTTATTGAGATCTAGTGGAGTTTTTCTCAAAAAATGTGCAATGGAGGAGTGATTACAAAATACAAAAAATTAGAAAAACAGATTGAATGTCAAGTATTGGACAAAAAAAGATGAAGGTTTTGGTGGATGTTACTTTTGGCCAACGCTGATGTCAAATGCATGATATGGACAAACAGGTTTTAAACATTGAATATGTAATGAATGGAATTTGCTGTATACGTTAATTGCTTGCCACGATTCTTCCATTTGCTCGGGTTCCATTAGGGGATAGATGTATTTACGACATGGACAATCTGCAATGCAACAATGTATGTTTAGCTCATTTCTTAATAAATAATCAAAAAGTTCGTGGCACAATTAATGTTAAAAGATATCTATCACGATGTCTACCTCTGGACATTGTCAAGGGTAATGTCTATTATTAATTTAATAATCTCTTCTCGATCAATATATTCCTCTTTCATTCTTTTTCTAAAAAAACTAATAATAATTGTACAATGAACATTTTTGTATTGGAGAAATAGTTTGATGTGTCTTTTACCACATATACACAGTAGACATTTGTTGACTTTGTCCAGTCCTTGGAGTGCTTACGGGTCATCAACACACGATATTGTCCATCGGATAAATGATTTTGTTTCACGTTAGGTGGACGTATCCCCAGAGAGTACCTATGTTGACGCCCCGTAAGCACCACAAGGACAGGACAACGTCAACAACACTGTTGCATTGGAATTCCGGATTGAAGAAGAGGGAGATCAAAGCATGGTGCAGAAAAACCAAAATCAATACATCCATCATTGAAAATTCAAATAGATATGGGATGGGAAGGCTGGTTGAGCCTCTGAAAGAAGCACCACACCAATAGCATAAATCGCTATCATGGTTGGAGCGGAGCATAGATAGCAAAGGTATGGGTAGAGGTCGAAAGAGAAATGGTTCTAAAAAGAATGGAACATATCTATATGCATTCTGGTTACGTTGGTTGTGCTTTTTTATCATGCCCAGCTTTTCCAGACCATACTCTTCTGATCAACCGCTGGAGGAATCTAAGTTTACATCGTCCTCAACCTATCACCGCGTCAGAAGCAGTTATTGTCTTCTTTATATTTTGTAATCAACACCTTTGTTGCACATTTATTAATAAAAACTCATACTAGATTGCCATAAAATCAATCCTCAAATTTGAGAAGTATAGTTGTTAAAATTCGATCAACTTAAAATATAATGAACAATCAAAGACATTTTGCTTATGAGACTCTCTCTTATTTAAAAGGTTCGCCCACCTTGAGTGTCATCACCGTCCCTGCCCTGAGAATTGGTAATGATGTAAATCGCATGTTATGTCCGAAGATGGCCATGGTTTGACTACCATCCACCAGACGACTTTCTCTCCTTTGCAATTGGTCGTTCAAATGATGATTGGGCATCACATATGAAAACTACCTATCATATCAGTTTTTTCGTTGGAGACACGAAATGGAAGTAATTTTAATAGCATATGTTTGTTAAATCGTTTATAAACAGTCGTTTTTAAATATTGTTTATAAATAGCGACGTATCAAATTTCATTGGTCTATTTTTTTGAAAATTAAAAAATGATAGACAGAAATTTTTAATCAGCTGAAAATGTAGACTTTTCAAAAAAATGGATCAATAAAATATTACAATGTGGACGTTTATAAACAAAATTTATAAACAATTTTTACCAAACAGAGACTATCCGATACTTTAACAAGTTCAAACCTTGACAAACTAGGCCCTTGTTTGGTAAAATTTGTTTATAAAGGTCACGTGTCACCATTTCATTTCAAATTTTTTATTTTTTTTAAAAAAAATTAACAATTTTCACTGATCAAATATTCTCGTATATCATTTTTTGCTTTTTAAAAAAATGGACTTACGAAGTATTGTTATATCGTTATTTATAAATATAAATAACTTATAATGAGTTTACCAAACAAAGTAGTGAGCAATCAAAATGCCTTTATAAGTTTATTGAGTATTAGAATAATTAACTCACTTTAAAATTATTGTAATTATAAGTTGAATTATTTATATTTTTAAAGTAAAATATATAATTAAAAAATAGAGGAAGAAAGTATAAACAGTTAAGAACTTATTTGAAAAATTCTATTATTTATAAATTTTAGTAATTGCGATAAATTAAGAGTATCAATAATACGCGCAATCTCAGCCGCTTGATCGCTCCTAATCAGATCAGGAAACGGCTTTTATCGACCACCTTCGTTTCCAAAGTACGCACATCTGGGAGAAACCTACACGAAACGAACACACGAGTTTTAGAGAGAGAAAGAGAGAGAAGAAACAATGGCGAGCGCATGGAGTAAACCAGGCGCTTGGGCTTTGGATTCTGAGGAAAACGAAACGGAGCTCCTCCACCAACACAAACAAGATTCTATTGACGGACATTCCATCGGCAGCGCCGACGCGACGGCGGATTTCCCATCCCTTGCGGCCGCGGCGGCGACAAAGACCAAGAAAAAGAAGGGCCAAACCCTGTCTCTACAGGAATTCACCAGTTACAGTGCCAACAAGGGCCCCACTCCTGACGAGCTTTCAAACCTCCCTACCGCCCCCCGCCAGCGCTCTGCGGAGGAGCTTGATCGAAACCGTCTAGGTGGAGGATTTAGATCTTATGGGTCTTCGTATGACCGGCCGGCTAGGGATGAGCAGCCTCGTCGACAGGGAGGTTTTGGTGGGGATTCGAATCGAGATTTTGCGCCTTCTAGGGCTGATGAGACGGATAATTGGGCTGTGGGGAAGAAACAGATCGGTAGTGATGCATTTGATGGAAGAAGGAGAGGAGATAGAGGAGGGTTTTTCTCTGATTCGCATACTAGGTCTGATGATTCTGACAACTGGGGTTCCAATAAGACCTATGTGCCTTCTGAGCCTCGGAGATATGAAAAAAGAGGTGGCTTTGGATTTGAATCCAATAATGGCGGTGCTGATTCGGATAGTTGGGCCAGGAAAAGGGAGGAGGGAAGGAGAAGTGGTGGAGCGTTTGATAGTTTGAGAGATAGAAAGGGAGGTTTTGAATCGAATAGCCCCGATTCTGACACTTGGGGGAGGAAAAGAGAAGAGGGAACTGGAGGCAGTGCCAGTAGGCCGAGGTTGAATATACAGCCAAGAACACTACCAGTGGTTGAGGGACAGAAGAACGAAAACGGGAATGTACCTAAGCCCAAGGGGAATAATCCATTTGGAGAGGCAAGGCCGAGGGAGGAGGTGTTGAAGGAGAAGGGGCAAGATTTGAAAGAGATTGAGGAGAAGCTCGAGAGTACAAAGCTTAAGGAGGTAGGTGCAGGTTCCCCTAATGAACTGGCGGCTTCGAGGAGGAGCTTTTGGAATGGGAATGGGAAGGAGCGGTTGCATCAAGAGGATAGGGCTGAGAGGACTTGGAGGAAGCCTGATTCTCTTAATTCTCGTCCTCAAAGGTTGGTGAACTAGGCTTTTATATCTAATAATGAATTCTGATGAATGTCTTTTTCTGGTTAGCTGTTAACTTTTTAAATAACCTGAAAAAATTGAATTGCTTTATTTTTAAAAGGTAATTTATTTTGACAATTTGGATTATGTTATTGGTTTTGCGTGCTTCTGATTTTGTACTCGTGGCTACTGGTCGATCTGAATTATTTTCTTGGCCTGTTCTGTGAATGCAACACAAAGCATTTCGAATAGTATATGGCCATATGCAGATAATGTACACATGCACTCGTTAAAGAATCTTTGCAAGCATATCTAGCCAAGTTCTGGTTTCTATTCTAGTCACTTCTATATGCTTGCTTCCTGTGAAACATACTAAGTTACTAGTAACCGAACATTACAGTTTCTTGCCAATTGATTCTTGTTGTCTGGGTACGAATTTGTTTTAGTACCTCAAAATTGATTTTTTATTCGTTCGTTTACAGTACCTGCATTGCATTACTTAAAGTAGTTTTAAACTGATTCTTTTATCATTCAATCCCAGTGTCATTAAGTTGCCTTCACCTCCCTATTTCCTTATGGTCTTGAAATTGTTCAATTCCCTTTCGGACCAACAACCAGTCTATTTGGTAGACTCCTACATAACCTAGCGGAGAAGGAACATTTCTTACTCACCGTAAATGAGAATAATTGTTCATTCATTTTGCAGTTTTCGCATCTTTTTTTTTTTTTTTTTAACATGAAGGAAAAGCGAATCAGTATCCATTTCCACATTTTTAAACGATGGTTTTAAATGGGTGAGCTGAGCAGAGAATTTCTCGTGCGAGCCGCTCACCTAATAAGTGAAATATGTCATTTTCTGTTTAAAAAATTTAAAAAATAAAATAAAATTTGACAAGAGGCAAACTCGTGGTGCGAACTGGGCCACACTTTGGTCGAGCTAGCCGAGTTCCACATTTAACACCCCTACATGATTATGTACTATAAAAAGTAGCAATCCTGCAAAATTTGCTTACCTGTGCTGGTGAGGGGGTGAAACTTTGGTTATTTTCTGTCAGCGCGTCTGTGTTCACTTGAGATTATTGTTGTTTTTTTACTGCTTGATATGCAATTTTTGTTCTTTGATTGATCTTATGAGCATCCGTCTGGTTGAATAAATTTTCCCTTGTCTATGCCGAACTAAGTTGAGCGAAAAAGAAATTCTCTTATCTGAATTATAAAAACAATAGGTGATTTTGGAATGTCAACCTCTTCCCTCTTCTCTATTCCTTTATTGACTTGAGTTGGTGTTAGCAAGGCTTTGAGAACTCGATGTAATTTCGATTATATTCAATGACTTTGAATGCATGCTTCAGAATAAGTGTGATTTTTTAATTTAGAATCTATTTCGCAGTGCTGAGAAAACAGAAAATGGGTCTGCTGAAGCAGCTGAAGATAGAGATCCACAGATGTGATGTTGAAAGTCATCGATGGGCTGAACTTTTGTTTTACTTTATTGTTTTGTGTTTTTTTTTTGACTAATGTTGTTGTGGGGGTACAACAAAGAAGCAATTTTGGTAGAATATTTTGAAAATTCTAAGGATTGGTTGTGTAGATGAACTCTCAATGACATTTTATTTTACTTGGTTTCTTTACTAATGCAGTAATTTAGTTCTTTTATTACTTTTTACTGCTGGTTTAGTCGATTGGAATAATGCTTTAAGTCTCAGTCGATACGTCTTGTCTTGGTTTCCTAACATGCCACGTCACGCCCCCTTTGTGTTGTGAAGTTGCGAACCATATGCTAGGAATGTAAAATTCAATTGTCATCACGGGAGGGGACACCTAGACGAAGAATTTTTGGCCAAAAGATTGGCTCTTTGGACAGTCACTGGAGAACAGAATTGACACATTCTTATTCGTAAAAGCTAAGGTCCTGTTTGGTCTGCTTCAATTTTTAGTTTTGAATTGATTTTTAATTTTTTGTTGAGGTTTTTATAAAGTAGGGAACTTTTTATAAAGTAGGGAGCTCAACGAGCCGCTCGAACTCAGCTCTAGCTTTTAGGGGTCAGACTTTTTTTTCTTTTTTTTCTTTTTGGCTCGAGCATTTTAAAGCCGGGTCGGGTCGGGTCGGGTCGAGTCAAGTCCTGAGCCTTATTTTATTTTTATAAAAGTTGTACAAAAATAATATTCGATTATAATAATTATTATTAAAATTTAAAAAGCAACATAACTAATCTAAATTATTAAAAACTTGTTTCAATAATAAATGTCATAAATAATAAATGACCGTTGATTTCAATAATTTTTAAGAGTTATTATTATTTTCATTCAAAATGCAAATTTATATTTTTCTGACTGTATATCATGCTTGATGTAATATTATGAGTATAAACATTGACTCATGTGTAAGTACTTCTCTCATTTATCTCCTGTATTTAATGTTTTTTTTTCCAATGAAATTTTCATTCGAAAGCATCATTCACAATAATTATAAGTGTCTGATTAATTTTAACTCAACAAATATTTGTATTTAACCATTAAAATTATAATTCTATTTACACAATCAAGTAGTTAAAATAATAATTACGAAAATCTTGCAATTATCATGATATGACAACTGCACAACATTGTATATAAAAAATTATACCGAAAATCTTATATCATAAAATCTATACACAATTATCAAAATTAAGAATAATTAAAAAGATAGTATTAATCATTCTTGACCATAATATTAGTATTTATTAATATATTAACTAAAGAGAAAATCAAAACATCAACTCTTCAATATTAGTCTCCATTTGGTAACTATTATAAATTTACAGATTGTTCTTTTGGCAAATGATTACAATTTATAAATCAATTTATAAACAACACATTTTTCCAAACTACTTTTTAATCATACATATTTTCCCTCTTCAATTTTTAAACACACATTTTACCTAGAAATTACAAAAAAAAAAAAAAAAAAATTCTGGCTAAAAGTCGCCGAACAAAACGTTTATTTATAAACAACACATTTTTTAACTACGCATGTTTTTCAAAACCACTTTCCAGCCATACATTCTATCTTGAAAACAATATTTTTTTTATTAAGGATAAAAAAATATTTAATCATTAATAATTAAAATAAAATTTCAACATCGATAGCTTCACATAAAATTTATAATATTAAAAATAACAAATGTATAAAATATCAATAATTAAATAATAATTTTAATACTGATAACTTTAAATATTGATTGAAAACTTTAAATATTGATTGAATTCATTTAATATTAGCGTTAATAGTAAAACAAAAAAATTGTGGTAATTGTAATAAAAATATAAAAATGCCAATAACAACGTATTAATTATTTACTGTAATATTAATACCTAAAAAATAAGAAAGAAATTTATACGGGATTAATAACTCCCTCTGTAAATAGACTTGCTCATATTTTCACATAAATTAAGAAATGTTAATTATTAATATGATTGCAAAAAAATAAAAATAAAAAATTAACGCTCACTTTTTCTAATAATACCTTATTCAATACTTGTTTAATATTAAGGGTAACTAGCATTTCACCCGTGCGATGCACGAAAAGTATCGCATACAATATATATATATATATATATATATAATTAATTAATTTTCATACATGACGATTCATTTAATAATATTTTTCTGTATACATCACTTTGCTACTATTTAGTGACACATACATTCATTAATTTATATATGGTAGTCCATGATTTAATTAATACAATATATATATAACAATAAAGAAAGAACATAAATATAGACATAAAATAACACATTAGATGTTGAAATATCATTGGCTTGTGAATAAAATAGACATTAAAATTTGTTGAAAACTTCCTTATACACTACATTTGTCGTCTTATTTTTCGGGCGACCATCTTTATCACAAATTAAAATCTTGAGTCCATCTCGGCTTGTCACTCTAGAAACAGCAACATATAATTGTCCATGACTGAAAACTGGCTTTTTCAAAAACAACCCAACCTGAGAAAGTGATTGTCCCTGAATTTTGTTAATGGTCATTGCATACGACACAATTATAGGATATTGTCTTCTTGTGAATTTAAATGGTAACTTGGGGTCTGATGGAGTCAATGACATTCGTGGAATGAGGACGGTATCACCAGCATTGCTTCCAACAAGTACTTTTGCTTCAAGCACGTGCTTTCCAAGTCTCGTAATGATCAATCTAGTTCCATTACACAAACCAATAGAATGATCTATATTTCTCAGTAACATAACAGGTGTGCCAACCTTAAGCTTCAATTCATGGTTCGGTACACCGGAACACCTTATCCCATTTAGAAATTCAGGCGTCTGAACTGCACGTTGAATCAGAACTTAGATAAGTTCTACATTCCCTTGAACTAAGTGATATCATGTATTCATTCACTGATTGAACAACATCTAGAGTAGGTGTCAGGATAGCCCTTCCTTGCAATTGAGAGAAGTCAGGCAACTCACATGATAGGCCAGGATATGTACTATTAACAATTGCCTCCACTGGGTGGTCAAAATCACTTATCAACATATTATCAGGAATCTCAATTTCCATATGACCATCATTCGGCCCACCTATTGTACAGTCCCCAATGTTGGTAATCCATTCCGAAAACAACTTCAACTTGAGACCATCAACATCAGTTCCAAGATTTTGTAACCTCATGTTTTTGGTTAAGCTCAAAACATTACAGTTTCTCCACAAGTATGATGAATTAATACACGCAAATACAATATCTTGCCGACTTCCCTTTGGAATTACAGGTAATATTTGTCGAAAATCCCCACCAAACACTACAGTTTTACCTCCAAATGGTAAGTTGGTGCTCATTGAATTAGTAAACCTCAAAATATCTCTCATGCTTCTATCCAATGCCTCGAAACAATATTTGTTCATCATAGGTGCCTCATTCCAGATAATAAGCTTACATTTCACGATCAACTCAACTAGAGGGCTACCCTGTTTAATGTTGCATGTTGAATCTTCATTTGGTGTAATTGGAATTGCAAACCTAGAATGTGCAGTTCTACCACCAGGCAGTAAAAGTGATGCTATTCCACTTGATGCAACATTCAACACAATGTAACCTTACTTCTTATAGCAGCAGACAAAGTTTTCCATATGAATGTTTTACCTGTTCCTCCATAACCATACAAGAAGTATACTCCACCTTTCACATTTTCGACTGCATCCATAATTGTGTCATATGCAAAACGCTGCTCATAATTTAATTTAAAAATCAACATTCTGTGTTCTACTCCCAAAGAAACCCTATCATAGCTCATTTCATCTTGTATCAATTTATTTTGGCAACTCAAAAAGTATTCGACTGCTGGGAATGGCATTGTAGGAAAGTCATGCAAACTCTTTCCGCAACTCCGCAACTCCTTCTGAATTTCCACAAGGCAATAACTCTGTATTTCTTCATCATTTAATTGCAACTCTGTACAATTTGCAAGTATATAAAGACTTTCAAATAACTAAAATAAATAGATACATCTTCAACACAAAACTAACAAATTATAAAAATAACACAATACCTTGATCATTTAAAATATTTCTCCGTGTGTATAATATATCATCTGATAAGTAGGTCCAACATTCTTCCCAAACATGTAATGGCTGCGAAAGTGACTCCGACAACAGTAGTGTGGCAAACAATCTTCTCAATCTACCAGCAGATGCCCAATGACTTGCTTCAACTATCCCATCAATGTATTCTCTATCATCATCCGATAGACCCATGGTATAGCAAGCATCTCTAAACGTTTCATAAGTAAATCCATTTATAGTCTTAATTTCATCAAAACTCGTAGGTCCACGCACAAAATTTAAAAGTGTCCTCAAATAATAGCTTTCTCCACAACCTGGAGGAACAAAGAAAACACGACCAATGGAGAAACCATGTTGTCTTGCATGCCATTCTCTTCTTGATGGATCCCAAACAAATTTTGTTGGAAATTCAGCATATATCAGATCCCTTGCACCTGGAAATTTTTTGTTTGCATCCATCCAAAATAAAAACATACTTTGGTTTACAGTAGGCCTCTTAATTACTTCATCAATTGAATCCAAATCCGAAAAAATGATATTTTGCGCGTTTGGAAGATGAAAGTTCAACCGTTCAACTGGAGGATCTTTATACTGAATGTCAAATTTATAAATTCTCCACATAGCCTCGCATGGAGAAATATATCTACAATCATAAAACATATTGATCTCATCAACGTCTTTCACTGTTCCATCGTCATCAGAACTTTGATAAAAAGAAGCAGTAACACGATCATGTCCCTTGTTAACATACTTGAATAAATACTTGATTGATCGAGATTGATTGCACCATTCAACATTCATATGTGCACCATACTTTAGTAACAAAAATCGATTATGGAGAACCACATATCTGTTATCAAGTTCAATACCATTCTTGGCTACGTGCCTTCCATCATTCCTTCTTCTATACACTGGATAACCATCCTCGTCAATATTGGTAAAGTCAACAAATCTTTTGGGAAAGTGCTTTGTACACCGACCATCAACCATACAAGGTGATGAACTCCTTAAATTTCCATATGGTCCATGCACCATAAAATCCTTTATGGCATTGTAATAGTGAGGATCTGAATCTTTATCAAGAATCTCTGCCGATATAATATGATCAATATCTGACTCTGTTGGATGTTTGTCTTCTGCAGCAAGAAACAATAAAATACGTGCATACGGAAGCCCGCGCTTTTGAAACTCGACTGTATATATAACTGCAAATTATTTCTAGTCAATAAGCTATTAGACAAATATTACATAATTACTAACAAATTCCCGATGTGCAAGGTAACCATACAAATACATAATATAGGTAAGAATTTACCTGCTTGCACATTTCCAAATATCTTGTTCTTCCTGTGATCTTTAATCAAATGATCTAATTTCATTTTGAAAACCCTACAAACAATGTCTGGTCGATCATCGGGTTTCAATCCTCTACTTCCTACAAAACGTGTTATCTCCGGCCATTTAGGATTGCATGTAAATGTGATGAAAAGATCTGGATATCCAATCCATTTACATATCGCCATGGTATCTTGATAATTTTGGATCATGTAACGTGCACCGCTTGTATAACTTGCTGGCAATACAACACATTCACCTTGTGTAGATGGATTGGTCTCCCCTCTCATCACTGCATCAGCCAACCCATAATATAAATCTGCTCTCAATTGCTTTTAATTAAAGCGTATAAAAGCCAAGTGCGACGATTCAATCATTGTGTATGCATTCTTGTGCAATTCATCCCAATGTTTGATTTTTTGGCATTTTCACCCTCATCTTCAAATTTATTTTCCGAAAATGTCCTTGCAGTTTGATTCCATCCAAATAACCGTTAGTTGACTAAAAAATTACATATTGACCACTTTAATGAAGGACAAAAATATCATTTTGTATTGTGTAATTGGTGTAATTGGTCCATACCTTTCACACTTCTTGTAGAATTCGTCACAATGTTTTTTTTTTTTTTTTGGGTAAATTCACTCTTACCTTCACATTTTTTTGCTAAAAATGTTCTCACTCTCTAATTTCATCCAAAAATCCGTTAGTTGACCCAAAAATCACCTTTTGACTATTTTTTTTGATAATCTTATTGACTATTTTAATGAAGGGCAATTGACAAACAAATCATTTCCTATTATTTAATTTAAAATAATGTAAAAGAAAGAATAAAATAAAAACAAACAAAAATAAAAAAAATATTTGTTACTGTTCATCTTATTCCCAACCACATTCCCACTCGTTCAGTTCAATTAAACCCTCTTTATTTTTTTCCAATTGCTTTTGATTAAAGTCAATAATGTTATCAAAATAAATAGTTAATAGGTGATTTTTGGGTCAATTAACGAATTTTTGAATGAAATTAGACTGTAAGGACCTTTTTAGCAGGAAAATGTGAAGATAACGGTGAATTTGCAAAAAAAAAAAAGAAAAAGAAATGTTGGGATGAATTTCACAAGAAGTGTGAAAGGTAGAGACCAATTGCCCCAATTACCCAATACAAAATGACATTTTTTTCCTTCATTAAAGTGGTCAATATGTAATTTTTGAGTCAACTAACGGTTTTTTGAATGAAATTAATCTGCAGTGACGTTTTTGACAAAAAAATGTGAAGCTGAGAGTGAAAATGTCAAAAAATCAAATTTTAGGATGAATTACAAGAAAATGTCCAAAGATATGGACCTTTTACGATAATTACCCTATTATTAATTATTAATAAAGCACATTAAATGAGGATATATATAAAAATAAAAAATTAAATACAATCTCAACAAGCAGGTATATTATAATTTGAGTTGAAATGATCTCTTGAACGTGGTGCTTATAATAATTCATAAATGAGCGTCATTAATTTTTTAATATAAATTATGTGAGCCCTACTCATATTATAATTTGGACGGCTATGACTTGTTTTATTAGCCTCAATTACAATTTGGACGGCTATGACTTGTTTTATTAGCCAATTACAGCCTCTTTGTTAATGGTAAAAATTTTATATTAATATTACAAATTCAATTTCAATCATTCTTTTTTAGTTAATTTCACTATTTTTGACTTTTCAAATCACACATCCAGAAAAAAAATCACAAAATTAAAATTTTTTTACATTATCAAACAGACTCTTAAACTATATAATTTTTCAAATAACTTGGCATGAGTCCTATTTGGTTATCTTTTGGATGATAAATGACCTACTTAACTTAGTGATTAGAGTATTGGTTTCATACGACGGGAGTCATTGGTTCAAATCCAATAGTATGTAGAACTTATTAGATACCGGAGTCAATGATACCTAATAAGTTTTTCGACCCACCTTCTTTTATTTTTATTGATTTTGTATCTTTTTTTATTTATTTGATTTTCGTTGAAGTAAAATAGGATTATGTTTGATTGGATTCACTCGACAGAATCCTATCAAAATAGGCTTAGAAACAGAAGCGCAGGCTTAATTGTTTTTATTACCATATATATTAATTGACGTGGGGCCTACTTACGTTGATTTGGTAAAGAATTCCACGGCATCTGCCCTAACATTGAAAAATGTGGATGACTTTTTACACATGCGATCAGAGAGGTGCCAAGACAGACGGACGGACCGACCAGACCCGTGAAAATCGGCTCGAATTGACCCGGAACAGCGGGTCGACCCATGATCCGTGCAGGCGGTTCACGGGTCAAGAAGTTGTGAACCGCGGGTTTTGCGGGTCAAACCTTCGCGGGCCACGGTTAACCCGCTGGTCCGTAAAAAAAAAAAAAAAAAAAACTGTTTTTATTAAATATAGTAACATTGAAAATCTCTCTTCTTCTAGAAACTCTAATACAACTTTTAAAGTAAAATCTTATTTTTTTTTCTCCCTAATAGCAAAAAAAATAATGTTTTTTGACAATAGTAATTAGAAATACATTTATCATTTAATTGTTATTTGTTTATATTTTATTTAAATTTGCAAATTTAGAAGTAATTCATATAACATAAACTATAATTTTAAATTCTATGTAAATATTTTATGGTATAAATATGAATTTATCATTTTAATCATTTTGTATTTAGAAACTTGACAAAAAATTTACTATAATATGAAAAAATCTATGTTTTTATTCGTACGGGCCAAATCAGAACAAACCGCGACACGCATGGGCTCGATCCGGATGGGCCAGCGGGCGTGTCTGGGTTGTAGTTCAAAATTTGCGGGCTGACCCGTAACCGGCCCGTAACCCGCAGCGAGTGGGATTTTTTTCAAGCGAGCCGTTACCGGACTTTTTATTGGCAGGTCGACCCGGCCCGGACCACCCGGATTGACACCTCTATGCGATCTCAGGGTTTGCGAATTTCTATTCCGCAAAGGGATGAGGCTCAGTTAGGAATGACAATGAATCGAATTTGATAAATTCATACCTTACGTACTTGAAATTTTTAGAGCCTATTTGGTAATGTAAAAAATTTTGATTTTTGTAGTCTTTTTTGGCTTTTTAATTGATGTGTAGTTTACAAATGTTTGAAAAGTAAAAAATGGTGGGCTTGACTAAAAATGGATGGTTAAGATTGAGTTTGAAAAATTGTAATAAAAATTTTACATTTACCAAACAAGCTCTTAGTTTACATACTTGATCCATATATCCACTTCATCGAAGTGGGTTGGAGGCGTGTATGATTTCATATCCTCATTTATTTATTTATTATTATTATTTTTGTAAAAAAAAATTGAAGGCAAACATGACAAACTAACATGAAGTAATTAGTATATTTAAAGATATCAACCTAACGATTAATTAGTTAAAAGAAGTGAAGATCTTGAAGGAAATAAGAGAAAACAATTTTTTTTGGGAGATGGAGTGATATTTGGGAGAATAAGAGAAATACGTTTGTGAAATTGTGACTCTTGTTTATTTGTATCTTTTAAAGGCTATTTTTTGCTAATGTAACGAATGGGTATGAGGGTAGAAATGGCAAAAAATTTGAACCGAACTTGATGAGTATCCGACCAGAATGGAGGAAAAAAAGGCTCCGCGGGTCGCGGGGTGGGCGGGTTTGGCCGTCCTAATCCGAACCCGCCCGAATAAATTAATTAAAAAAATAAATAAGGAAAAAAATTTTAAAAAAATAAATAAAAGGGTAAATGAGGCAACGGGGTTGACCCATCCCACCCGAAATTCGTGGGCGCGGATTTGGCAAAAAAAAAAAAAAAAAAAAAAACCCACCTCGTTGTCATCACTATATGCGGACTGGGTATGAATTTTTTAGAAAAATTCGTACTCGACTCATACCATGTCAGGTTTTTAAATTTACTTTCATACTCGATCCGTAAACCCATTTAATAGGGAATTCCACACCAGTTTGTGCCGAATCTTCAACGACTATTATTACCATCCCTGCTTAGCTACGACTACGACCCCATCTATTTTTGTCCATGCGGTTGAATGGATCCATTAGGGCCGGATCAGACTTGTGTGGAATTTTTGACCAAATGAAAACAGTGGAAATTACACTTAACCCTACTTTTAAAGATCTAAATTCATATATAAGATCAAACCTATATTATTTCAATTTTCAGGTTGTAATTGAAATTTTAATAATCTAATAATAATAATAATAATAATAGAATATTACAATATTAAATTAATTATATATCCAACCCTTACTTTTCAAACCCTAATTAAACATTTTTCCTAATTCTCCCTTCCTCACTTCTACACAGATTATCCACACGGCACACCAGTAGTCCATTTCCTTCCCTTTATTGGCGACTGTGGAAGCGTAGCTGTCCATGACGGCAGCAGACCGGCTTGGAGACGGACAACGGAAGCAGACTAGCTCGACAGCAACCGCACGGCGGTGCCTGCGCACGATGCTCCTCAACGCAGGAAATTTTCTAAACCAAACCAAACCATTTCACATTTGAAACCGAATCAAACCAAATCAAATCATTTGTTACAGTTTGATTCGATTTTGCGATTTATTTGTTTACAAATAATTAATGCCCCTTTTTAAGATCCATTATTTGGAAAGTTTACTCAAACAACTCTTCATTTTTCACGGCATAAAAAGCCTGTAATTTCACAAAAAAATAAAATAATTTTATAATCTAAATATTATCTACACAAATTTAAATACAATATTAATATACACGAATTTAAATACGACAATAATACACGCAGCGGATTGCAACTCTAACCTTGTTGACATTTCAAATTGCACTTTATAGAAGGCGAATGAGTGAAACTAAGGTATAGATATGGGCATGTATAGCAACGTATCATACCTCTCGTCTATATTAAAAAAAAAAAGGTTTGCTCATCCTTTTATTTGAGGATAAGTAAGTCGATTAGTTACAAGGAACAAGCAGTTTAAGATTAGCTAGCGGATGGCCATTACTAGGGATGGTAGCGGCCAAAAAGTTTCCCAAAAGAAAAAAACTAATCAAAATTTCCGTTATATCAGCCAGAACTTGTCTAGAAGATTGTGGGTCGAGCTGTCGAGGTCAGGAAGTATGATTTGGTATCATCGGAAGAGTTGAGTCTACTTATAATCATCAATTTTAAATTTTTTTGGGATGGGTTTTTACTCGACTCGGCTCATTGTTATATACATATTCAATAACAAATTTATAAATTTTTGTTAAAAAATCAGCTCGGTGCGAAAAAGCTCGAGTCAAGCCTTTTTTTTTTTTTTTTTTTTAACGAGCTTTGGCTCAGCTCGGCTAGAGCCAAAAAAACACATGCACCCTAAAAGCTTGAGTCAAGCTCGAGCCTTGAACTTCGACTTGTTGCTTTTTTTTTTTTTTTGAACTAGCTTTGGCTCAACTCGACTCGAGCCAAAAAAAATATACACCCTAAAAGCTTGAGTCAAGCTCGAGCCTTGAATTTCGACTTTTTGCAATCCTTAAGTATAACCATAGTATGCACTTGAGTACAACCCAATTTTCCACAAGTGCCTATGCATTGATTTTACCTTGACTGATTATTGTTTATGACAAAAATATTTTACTATTAAATGCTTGATACCATAAGGTGTCAGTCGCAGGCAAAGGATCTTGAGCCTTTAGTGATTTCAGAAAATGTGACGAAAAAACTTGTTATACTTGCGTTGTCATCGAAAATACAGCAATTTGTTTGAAATATTCCCTTTGATTGTTGAATTAATTTACTTATTTTTTTTAATATAATTTCTTAAACTACTTTTTTAAGATAAAACTTTTAAATATGGTCAAACATGCATTTTGTTTATTTCATATTTGGTCAGGTTATGGGCTCCTTTGTCTTTACTCGTGGCGTTTCTTGCATCTAAACGTTAAAGATGTTATTAAAAATAAATAATGATTCGTATGATGATTAGTTGTTAGTCTTTTCCACTCTGTATCAAAATAATATTAGGGCTCCACCAAACCCTTTTATTGCTGATAAATTATCATTAGTAAACGGGGGTTGGTGTATTGCTAATAAAAAATATATCTGTATTTATGTTAGCAAACTTTAAAATGTGCGGCAAATGTGGTGTCGAGCTTTTTTGCTACAATAATTCTAGGTGTATTAATAAAAAATATTTTTAAGTGACATTATGATCTGACATACAATTATTAGGAATTAAAAAAAATGTTGAGGGTAGTTATAATCATTATTCAATAAATGTATACCACATCACAATATACTGATTAATGAAAATATTAATGATAAATATGCAACCAAAAATTGTTAGGACGCAATACAATCAGTGACGGATCCACCTTCAGGAGAGGTAGCGCTACCGCGCTACGTGGTCGCCAGTTGTGCAGACGCCAGACCCAGATAGTGTAGTTTTTTTTTTTTTAATGTCCAAAGCCAAATACTAATTGATGGCAGCCGACAAGTCCACAATCCCCAACACCCAAAGGCCAAACTTGAAAGGCTGAAAAGTGAAACCCCTTTCCCGATCGACGAAGGATCGCTGCTCCAGCCTCCAAGCCAGTAGCTCCCGTCGCCAGTCGTCGTCCCTGCCTCCAGCTTTGGACAATCCGATCGTCCCTCACTCCCTCACCCTGTCAGTGCACTGGTATGAATAATAATGAACGGTTTGTTCTTGTTGTAATTTCTAATTTTTTGATTTTGTAATTTTCTGATTTTGTAATGTCTTATGTCTGAGTTTTAATCAGTAATATTGTTATATTGATGTTTGATTTCTCAATTTTTTTGTTAGATTTATTACTGGACTGCCACTGCCCAGAGTCACCTCATTCCCCAATTTTTGATCGATTTGCGATTTCTCATTTGAATTATCAGGTAATAAGGCTTAACCTTGATTCATTATGATTGATTTGAGAATTGTGCATAAATGTTACATTTAAGTTTTTGCAATGTGGTTAGATTTGATATGTGAGTTATGATTATTGATTTATAGGTTATGAATTGAGATTTGGTGAAAATATGATATGATATGATATGATATGATTTGATTTGTGAGTTGTGATTATTGATTTATAGGTTATGAATTGAGTTTTGGTGAAAATATAATTTGATTTGTGAATTGTGATTATTGATTTATAGGTTATGACTTGAGATTTGAAGAATTTTTTTATTTGATTTGATTTGTGATTATTGATTTACAGATTAGGGAACGTTTTTTCCAACATAAAAGAAAGTCTCAACCTAGTAGTTCTAGTTCTAATGATCTTGCAACTGCTTCTAGCAGACCACATGAGTTAGTAGCCTTTGATAACACAAAGAAATTTGGGTTTGTATTGGGTTATTTTGCATCTATTTTGGTTTGTATTTGATTATATGTTTATATATTTCATTACAACTTTGTTAATTTATTTCTATACATATTTATTCATTTTTAATATTATTTCATTAAATAATATTCACAATCTCGCTACTGCGATCGTTGACATTCGTCGGTCAATGGTTAACGTCGACGGGGTCAACGGTCAACGTTCTAACTGGAGTTCTCGGTTGAATCCGCCACTGAATACAATACAATACTAATACTCCATCTGTTCCATAAGAATACATATGTTTTCCTTTATTTGGGTCACATAAAGATAGTACGGATAAGTGTTTGATTTCAAATAAGTCCCTATTATATATATATATATATATATATATATATATATATATATATATATATATATATATATATATATTTTTTTTTTTTTGTTATAAAAAAAATATGAACTACTATTTAATCTAGAGATATAGTAAGAAAAAATATATTTCTAATTAGGGTGTGTTTAGCGGTTTGTTTATAAATATTGTTTATAAATAGTGACGTGACAACATTTCGTTAATTGAATTTTTTGAAAGTAAAAAATGGTGGGTGAATATAGGGATGTCAACGAGTCGAGCCGAAATTCAAGACTCGAGCTTTGCTCGAGTTTTAGGGTGTGGGCTTTTTTAGGTTTGAGTCGAGTCAAGACAAAGCTCGTCCCCAAAAAAATGCTTGGCTCGAGCTTTTTTGAACCGAGTCCCGACCTTTTAAATTATCTTTTATTTTTATAATAAAAAATCATAAATTTGTTATTGAAAATGTATATAAAGAAAGAGTCGAGCCGAGCTCACGATCGAATTTCAAGGTTCAAGCTTCTTGGCCAAGCTTTTTTTTCTTCTCAATATCTCAAGCCGCGAACCGAGCTTTTTCCAAACCGAGCTCAAGTAACTCGAGTAGGCGAACCATTTTTCCATCTTTAGGTGAAGATCTTTGACCAATCACCAATCAAAATTACCAACTTAAAAAAAAAAAAAAAAAAAAAAAAAAAAAAAAAAAAAAAAAAAAAAAAAAAAAGGAGGTTCATTTAGATGATGTCAACAATGCTTTTCCAATAACATGTTTAATTATATATTTTTTAATCCGTGAAAAAAGAACAAGTCAATCTTGAGTACACTTGAAGTTTTACCACGAATAAATAATAGCAAATAGTATTTGTCCTAATTCCATTGGTATATCCTGTAATACAACAGTCACCTGCTATATATATATCATAATCATAATCAACACCTCGAAACATTACAATCTTCCATCTTAAATCAAAATAACAAATGGCGAAGCTATGCATAATTTTCATGCTTTTCTCATTAATGATTATCACTGCCGCCGCAGATGGCCTTAAAAAAGGGCCGGAAGCCGTCGAAATGTGGTTCAAAAAGCTACCACAAGCGAAAGAAAAATTAACCAAACTTCATTTCTACTTTCACGACACGGTAAGTGGCAAGAATATAACTTCTTATGAGGTCGCTCGATCCAACTTTACATTCAATTCTCCAACTTTATTTGGTCTAGTAAGTGTAGCAGATGATCCCTTAAAGGCGGGACCGGAACCCGGCTCGAAGATCATCGGTCGAGCCCAAGGGATATACGGTTTGGCTTCACTAGAAGAGTTTGGTCTACTTATGACCCTAAATTTTGTTTTCACCGACGGGGAATATAATGGTAGCACACTTAGTGTACTCGGGCATAATCCAGTTCTTCACAAGTATCGAGAAATGCCTATCGTCGGTGGCTCCGGCGTTTTCCGGCTGGCGCGCGGCATCGCCACGGCACAAACCGTTTGGTATAATCTTACCACCAATAATGCAGTCGTTGAATATACTGTAATGGTTTTGCATTATTGATAAATTTCCATGTTGGGTTTTGTTTATTTCGTATTTGGTTGAGGTTATGGCCTGTTCCTTCGTCCTTTCTCATTGTATTTCTAATTCTCTAGATTTATTTATATTTTTATTAAATAAATTGGAAGTATTTGACCATTGCTGTTTGTCATTTTATACGGCACGTGTTCTGCCGAACCTTAACTTAACTAATGTTTTGTTTCTCCGTCACTGCATAATAATTGATGTTTGATACGATCGATGCATATTTGGCGAAAGGGGGCTTAAGGGTGTTGCTTGGGTCTGTCGGAAATAGGGATACGATATTTCATCGGTTTTTCATCTTTATATTAGATTGAAAATTCCAATTTTGAAGGGATTTAGTATTTACGAGGAGATAATTTGGCATTTTGGTTGATGAGTATAAATTTTATTCATACACGAGCATCTACAAATGCCTCAAGCACGAACTCTTTGACAAAATATAGTCTCCTAATCAAATGTGTAATCCCGAGGACCACCTTGAACCCGAAGATGACATCAATTCCGACCGCATGAATATCACCCTATAATATATTTTCTATCCCCGAGGAAGACCTCAACCTCGACCACCATAAATTCGAGGATGACCTCGAGCTCGAACACATGAATATTATCCCATATTACATCTTGATACCCCCGAGGAGGACTTCAACCCCGACAATCATTTATACTCCGAGCATATCCTTTGTCCTCATCCCCGAGCACTTGAATATTTACCCAGTCATATCTTGGTACCCCCGAGCAACATATGAACCTCGAGACCGAGCACTTAAACATTACATCATATACCATATTGAGAACCCCGAGGACATGAACAATCCCGAGGAGAATATAATCCCCGATCACACTTAAAATGCCCGTGACGAAAACGTTGCACCGACCAGTCATAATACCCCCGAGGATAGAATACCCCGAGTACATATATTTCACCAAAAAGGTGCATGATGTGCTCGGGGCACATGATGCTCGGGTCACGTCTCTCATTGATCGGGCATGACTTGATCTGACACGTGGAGTCTACAACCTCCTAATTTCAATAGAACTCATCTTCCAACAGAATCATATTTGGGTTTTACAATCTCATCCCTAAAAAATAGGAGGATGATTCCTAACAGGACTCATGCAATGCAGGTATTTCAATCCTATCATAATTCGTCCATATATCACTCTAAATACATGGCACTCAATTATAATTCAGGTACACAATTATCTCTACAATTTATAGCCTCTTGCATAAATTTTCTCCTTCCTCTTTACTGACTTAAGCATCGGATGGGCGACGAGGACACACCTCCTCTCCTTTATTGCAGGTATTCGGAGATCCACTTCGTGTTAATTTATTGCTCAAGCTCGGAATATTTCAGATGCGATTTTTAGCATCATCAGTGGTGGTGATGTTTCCTCTTAATGGACGAAGGGGTAAGAGATGGTGGATTTTCGTATTGGGTGACGTTGAAAAATTATGTGTTGTAAATTGTAGCGAGGATTAACACGTTGTAACAATATTCTGCACGTATTGGGCGCATGTTGAAAAAAGGTTGATTTAAGCAATTATTATTGAAGTTTCACTAAATTTTCAAAATGATCACTAAAGTTCGAAACTTATATCAACGATCACTCAAATTTATAAATGGTTGGGCAATGGTCATTTGACAAAATTTCTAACCCAAGGATCTGATGTGGCACCATTTATAAGCTCCAACATGTCGTACAATTCATTAATAATTACGTCAACTGGATGCGTCAATAATGATCAAAATGTAAATTTCACCAAAAAATGCTCAAAGAGGGAATTGAATCCATGACATCCCTTTTAAATGAATGAAACTTTACCAATTGATAGTTTTTGTTATGGAAAATGTGTTTGTAATGTATATATTTGTTTAACCAAATCGTTATTGACTTCAATTTTTTTTTTTTTTTTAAGAAAACATTAATATAGTGCATCTTAACTAATTTACCCACTCTGTAAATGTTTGGCTGTTCCAACTCAAACCCGCATCAAATAAATTAATTGAAAAAAAAAATAAGGGAAAAAAGAAAAAACATACTTAAAAAATTAAACGGAGCGGTAAACGGGGTGACGGGTTGACCCGCCCCGAACCCAACCTGAAATTCGCTGGGCGGATAGCCGGTTTGGCAAAGAAAAAAAACCTGCGGGGTGGGGGCATGGGTCGAGGGTACCCGACCCAAATCTGCCCTGTTGCATTCGTCAAACGGACCGAGCCGAACCGGCTCGACCTGTTTGACCGTGGTCCATTACAGGTCCACGGGCCGGCTCGTCGGCCCTTTATTTTTTTTTCCTAACAGTTACGGCTAAATAATTGAACATTAAAAAACCCTCCTCCTTTAATTCGGGCTTGAGACCGGCTACATTTAAATTATTATAGGCGGAGTTAAAATTGTACACGAACAAAATGTTACGTGTACAATTTTTTTATTTGAAAGAAACAAATGAAACAATTGAAAATACAGAAAAAAGAAAAAGAAAAAATTTACTCACCAATACGATTGTTCTCCGAATTCCTCTACAAGAATTTCACATATCCTATCTTGTTTCCTTTTCTCCGCAAATTGCCAATCTTTTAAACACATTAAGGCCTCCAGTGTGTCTTCTTTAAGTATTGACCTATATTTAGATAACACTCTACCACCTGCACTAAAAGCAGCCTCCGATGCTACAGTTGATACCGGAGGTGCTAGTAGATCTTGTGCAATCATAGAAACAACCGGGTATTGACGCTCGTTTTGTATCCACCACTTAAGAATGTCAAAATTATTTCTTTCGTCCTCGTCTAACATACTAAGAAGGTTATGTGAGAAATACCTAGTTAACTCTCTTGGAATTTCATCGGAACTATATGTACTAGAAGAACTAGAACCACTAGGAAGTGTACTAGAACTAGAAGTTCCCTTCATAGTCATAAGGTAGGAAAGTAAATCACTGTCTTGATTTTGTATCACATTAGGGGTGTGAGCAGTTCTTCTAACATTTGTACTCGACCTTTGGGCATTGATATCGTACATTTCACATAAACATTTTTCTAAATCTGTGCATGTTAAAGTAGTTTTAAAAGTTAATTTATTTGATATTGCCTTTATGGTGTGTTTAGTTCCCTCTAAATTTATTCTAGGGTCCATAACCGTTGCTAATGGAAACAAAGCTGGTAAATCTTCCCAATACTTTCTAAACTTAGTCTCCATTGCTTTAATGATATCATAAAAAATAGGAAATGTCTTGTACTTGTTAAAGTTATTAGCAATACAATAAAAATGCTTCAAGACTAAAGGACTACTAGGATAATAAATACCGGACAATTCGTTTGTAGCATCGTAAAATGGTTTCAAAATTTTTTTAATATGAATTGCAAGTTCCCAATCATTAGTCCCCAAATCAAAAGTTGAGCCGTTTGAGTGCCGACCGTTGTAATATGCACATATTAAATTCTCGTAACTTCACAATGTTCAATCATTAAATAAGTTGAGTTCCATCTATGTCCTACATCAGTAATAAACGATCGTGGGTTCATACCATTTTCTACACACAGTGCATCAAAAACTTGTTTTCTGAAAGGTGCTATCATAATGAAATTGCAAGCACACCTAATTTTTTTCAATTGATTTTCTATAAACTTAAGACCATCTTGAACTATTAAATTAAAAATGTGACAAACACAACGAACATGAAACAAGACTCCACCAAACTCAGGATTTATGAGGGTTGTTAATCTATCAATCACCGCTTTATTAACAGAAGCATTATCTAGTATAAAACCAAGAACTCTACTATCACAGTTGATGTGATCCAGGACCCTCGACAATTGGAGTCATAGCAGGCTTGACGGGAAAATATAAATATTCAAGCCAAAACAAGAATTCAGCAGGTTCGACGAGCTTTGAAGATCAAAACCGTGTCAAAAAGAACCGAAAATTATGCAGAAGGGATGTCACGGCCGTAACCAACATAAGTCACGGCTGTAACCTCCCCTCGGGTTAAATGCAGAATTTCAAGATTTTCAATTTACGGCCGTAAGTATAAGTGTCACGGCCGTAACCTTAACCAGAAACACACTTACGGCCGTAAGTGTCATCTTTACGGCCGTAACGGATTAACGGATCAGATTTTTTCCAGATTTTCGTATATTTTATTTCCTTTTCCTATTTTAGCTATTTTAGGTTAGTTAGAATTCTATTTTAAGTAAATTAGAGATTATGGTTTTATTTTGCTTATTTATACGCCTTTTTGATTCATTGTAAATTAAGACTTTGATGATTGAATAAAAATAGATTGAATGTTTTTTAATTGTTTAATGTGTGGATTCACATTACAAACCCAAACTTATCAAGATTGATTATCTTGTGGCGTTCATCCAGAACTTATCAAATATTCGCGAGAGTATTTGTGGTGTTCAAAATCAGAGACTTATCAAGGAGATTGTGCAAATCCTTGTGGCGTTTCGAAAGTCTTGGTTCTTTATTCCGCATCGTCGAGTCATCGCGTCGTGAATATCGGGTCAAGATTCCTCTGTCCATCCACAACTTGAGTTCAGAACTTTCCGGCGTTTCTTCCGCGCTTCGAATCTCATCATCTGGTATCAGAGCTGGACTCTGAATTCAGGTTTTTCTATCCTGTTTGATTTTTATGTTTATCATCGAGTCCCATAAAAATCATCCATATCTTTTTGTTGAGTCTTTCTTTTCTTGTTCTTCGTGCTAGTAATTTTTTTTCTTTTTTTGATCCATCTAAAAAATCCAACAAAATTCAAAAGTGTTTGTTTTGCTTAATTCTTATCCGAATTAAGTTCCGTTTGTTTTCTTGTGTTCGTTATCAAATTTTCGGATTTATAAAAAAAAAAAAAAAACTATTATTATTTTATTTATTCCGAAAATTCATCCTAAAATTCAAAAAAAAAAAAAGAGTCCATTCAAGAACCACTTTCTTGAATTTCTTGATCCTTTGTTTTCATTATTCTTTTTCTGTGTCCTTCCACATAAATTTTACAATGTCCAATTCTTATGAAAACGCCAAAGATCGTATGTGGAGATTTTTGAATGAAGCTTTGGTTAGGTTGGATAAATTAGATGAAAGGGAAGGGAAATTGAAAAAGGGGCGATCTCAAGCAAATCATAGTGATTATAGGCGTGATCCTAAACCTAGGGATGGAATCGGGGTTAAGAGAGGAGCTGAGATTGATCCAAAAGCAATTTTGAAAATTCAAAAAGAAATTTATGAGGAAAGATTGAGGTGTGAACGGGAGGCAGAAAGAAAATATTTGGCTAAATTGCGAAAAAAGGAGGAGAAACGAAAGGCGGTAATTAGATGGTTAGAAGAGAGTGAAAATCATGTTGAGTCTCGGGATATGAAAGTTGAAAAGAAGGAGGGAGGCTTGAGACATGATTTAGTTGAAGATACCCTGAACTTTGTGGTAGGAGTTGAAAACATGGAGTTAGGTGAACAAACTCCAAAATATGATGAGGAATTAGAAGTTGGGGTAGAAGTTCAAATTTTGAGCTTTGAATTGGAAGATCCACATTTTGGTAGTGATGAGATAGTACATGAACATAGTGATTCAAATGTGGAGGTCGGAGATGTGGTTGAGTTTGAAGATAAAAAAATCGAGCAAGAAATTGCAAAGGAGGAAAGAGGCGAAGAGAAGGGCCTCCTGGTTCTTAAAAAAGAAGTGGAGATGGTGGTTTATCATGAATACAAGGATCCATACCTTGTACCTCATGAAGCTAACATGTCCCTCCCCATTCTATTTAATTCTTTCTTGCAAATTTCTTACACTTGGGAGCTTGAGTCACACCAATCATGGAAATTCAAGCTCGAGCTTCAATCCATTCATGTAACCCAAGTTATAAAATACTATTGGTCATCCCATGGCATGGAAGCAATAATTTTCCGTTTGATCCAGGGGGAGCAGTTGCATTCATGAACAAAGCTATGATTCGGGACGAATCATCCTAAAGAAGGAGGGTATGATGTTATCCAGAACCCTCGACAATCGGAGTCATAGCAGGCTTGACGGGAAAATATAAATATTCAAACCAAAATAAGAATTCAGCAGGTTCGATGAGCTTTGAAGATCAAAACCGTGTTAAAAAGAACCGAAAATTGTGCAGAAGGGCTATCACGGCCATAACCAACATAAGTCACGGCCGTAACCTCCCATCGGGTTAAATGCAGAATTTCAAGATTTTCAATTTACGGCCGTAAGTATAAGTGTCACGGCCGTAACCTTAACCAGAAACACACTTACGGCCGTAAGTGTCATCTTTACGGCCGTAACGGATTTACGGATCAGATTTTTTCCAGATTTTCGTATATTTTATTTCCTTTTCCTATTTTAGCTATTTTAGGTTAGTTAGAATTCTATTTTAAGTAAATTAGAGATTATGGTTTTATTTTGCTTATTTATACGCCTTTTTGATTCATTGTAAATTAAAACTTTGATGATTGAATAAAAATAGATTGAATGTTTTTCAATTTTTTAATGTGTGGATTCACATTACAAACCCAAACTTATCAAGATTGATTATCTTGTGGCGTTCATCCAGAACTTATCAAATATTCGCGAGAGTATTTGTGGCGTTCAAAATCAGAGACTTATCAAGGAGATTGGGCAAATCCTTGTGGCGTTTCGAAAGTCTTGGTTCTTTATTCCGCATCGTCGAGTCATCGCGTCGTGAATATCGTGTCAAGATTCATCCGTCCATCCACAACTTGAGTTCAGAACTTTCCGGCGCTTCTTCCGCGCTTCGAATCTCATCAACAGTTAAATTATCTAAGAATTGCAAGTAGTATATTGAAAATATTTGTTGCGTTATGTGGGTAATCAATAACTTTAAATGCACAATTATTTTGTATATTACCCAAAAATCATCAATGTAATGACAAGTAACAACTACGTAACCTCTATGATTATTGCCAGTCCACAGGTCCGAAGTAACTGACAAGTTACCATTCCATTTATTTAAAGCATCTATAAAACTTTGTTTTCTTTGTAAATATTTAGCTATGCAATCAGCTCGTAAAGTATTTCTAGAAACAGGTTTGTACTTGGGTTGGAGATACTTCTGAATGAATTCCGTGAATTCTGAACTTTCTACAATTGAAAGTGGGAACTCACCACTCGATACGAACATGATCATCCCTTCTCGACGTGCTAGATCTTGGTTGAAGACCCAATTGGTTAGGCTCGAACTTGGTTGAGCAAACTGTAGAGTTGATTGGTTTGCTTCAACCGTGCCAGGTTTTCGACATCCTTTGCAGTGTCTATTGAGGTGTGATGTACCCCACCCTTCTTCCAAGAGAAAAGTCCCTCGCAATTTCTACATTTTGATTTGGATATCAGTTTGTTTTCAGCATCTTTTCCGATGTTTCAATCACATCGAAAAAATTCCAGCACTGCTATTTTTTCGTCCTCTTTGGATTTCTGCTGGAGACTGCCGTCGTGCTAGCGGAGCCAGATCCATATGTAGCAGTGACATCTTCATCAATTATGTTATTCAAATCAGTAGGAATTCTTGTATCTATATCTTCGATCTCATTTTCAAATTCCGCCAAATTGTCGGGAATTGGAATATCATTGAGAGGTTCAAATTCATCAACAAATTGGCTAGAAGAATAACAATGAGATTGTGAGTGTGCCATTAGAAATAATAGAATTGAAAAATTGGAGATGAAAATGAAATATGGAATGAAATTTGAGACTTGAGAGAATGAGACTTGAAAGTTGAGAGAGTTGAGTTGAGATTGTGAAAAAAATGAAATAAAAAACGAGTATTTATAGAAGAAAAAAAATAAAAAAATATTAAAAACAGTCACAAGACCGTTTGAGAACGGTCAAACGGTCTTGTGACCGTTTGAGGCTCACGGGGGCGGAACGGGCCTGTAGTGACCAAGAATTTTCTTTGACTTATTTAAATATTATTTAAAACGTGTCGCTATGACTTTACCTATTTATTTTAAACACAATTTCGTCTAACCAATTTAAGTTAAAGTTTAAATTATTTAAATTTATCGTAGTTCAATTTCAATTTTTGGAATTCAAATTATTTTAAATCCAAAATATTTTATCTCCAATTTAAATTCATTCTCAGATTTTTATTCATTTTAATCCCAAAATTTCCTCCCCAACTTCCATTTTCATATTCAGCACATTTCTTTTCCCTTTCCCATGATCACTCTTCAATCCATCTTAATCAACTTCAATCCCATAATTACATTCACACAATTTTTCCTTTCCCATCATCATCATCACCCCAAATTCTCAGAAATTTCTCCCAATCAGAAATCTTTCCTAATTTCCATTTTCAGCTCCAAAATCATTCCCCTGCTTGCCGAAGCTGATCACTCATCAATCCCATAATTCCTTCCCAGTTCCCTCAATCTTTCCCCTCACTCTAGCCTACCCTTTTGAAGACGACCAGTGTACAAAACCACCACCAAATTCATCCATCAGAACCAAGCCTCACAATCAAGCAATGTTACTACTGCCATAGCCGAGACTCCAAAACCAGTATGCAACAATCATCATCACTACCTTCTCGATTGGACACCACCACAATTCTCTCTATACACAATTGGAATCCTCATCATCATCATCCTCACAACCAAGCACCAACTCAACCTTTCTCAACTTCATTCACCATCCAGCCTGCACGACCAAAGACGTGATCTGAACCACCATCAAGCACCATCACCGCCTCTACAAACATCAATCCACCACCATCAACTACAAATCTGCAAACCACCTATATCATTTTCATCATCACTAAACCACCACCACGACCCTTCCACCAGTACCAAACCAACCCAATTTATCAACCATCGCCTATACCTGCAACCAATATCCATTGAACCACCAACTTCGTCCCCTGCATCCAAAACCGAAACAGCCATCACCACCAATTTACAAACCACCATGTACAATCAAACCATCAGAGTCAGTTAACTGAACCTTCAAAAAACCGTCCACAACCGGCGAACCCAACCACTGCCAACCGCCTACAACCACAGTCCAACCATCAATGCCAAATCTCAATCTCATCACGCCACCAACATCCATCATCACCGGCATCATCGCAACCCTACCACCATCAACCACTGCCACTGCCCAACTCGAGAATCAAACCCAGAAACAAATCAAAACCCAAATAATAGATGAACCCAGTTAATTACCTCAACCACCACCGGATTTCGCAGCTAAGACCGAACTCCAAATCGCGATTTAAGCTTCGGCCTCGCACGAAATCAGCCCCCAAAACCCAGCCTTTTTGTACACCCGCCCCTTGTCGCCGTCCGCCGCTACCTGCCGGCGACGTTGCGCCGGCGAAACCGCCGGCTGGAGACCGGCACAGCCACAGCCACAGCATGGTGTCGCGACCCCTACCTTTCTCTGTCTTCGCCTTCGTTCACTCTCTCTCTCTAAGCATTCTGATATAAGAAAAATAAAGAAAGAAAAAGGTTTTTAAATTATTTGTAACTTTTCAGAATTTGCAAATTAGTCCTCAAGTTTGAAAATGTTTTATTTCAGTCCTTTCAGCTTTAAATCTTTTAATTTCAGCTCCTTAAGTTTTAAGTAATTTTAATCAGCCACTCTATTTTTAAAATCAATTATTTCAGCCCTATAGTTTAATATTCGTTTTGATTTTCAACCCAACTTTCAAAGTATTCATTTTAGTCCTCAACTTTCAAAAGTATTCATTTTAATCCATCACCTTTCAAAAATATTCATTTTAGTCACTCAACTTTCAAATCATCAATTTCAGTCCCCAAATTGTAAGTTGTCATTTTTAAACTATAAATTTTAAAAGACTAATGTAACTTATGGGCTAGACGAAGCGTACGGAGATTTAAAGGATTTAAATCGTTTCCCGCTCAACTTTGCACTCGTCGGATTTAAGGTAGACTCGCCCCCACTAATTGATTTATATTATAATTGCATGTATTATGTGGATTTGTGTGATTTTATGCTTAATTGCATGAGAAAAGAATATCTCTTTTGAGATAAAGAATTTATGTTATGCTGGGCATAACTTATCTGCTAGCCAAGAAAAGAAAAGAATGTGTTCATTTGCGTTCACTATGTGATGCCTATGAATAAGAAAAGAATGTCACTACATTATTTGCATAATTACCTGTTCAATTATCTTGTAGATTAATTATTGGCGATGAGTCTACTGAGTATTTCATTTTGAAATGCTTAACCCGTTATTTTAACAATTTTTGCAGATTTCGGAGACGGTGGCGAGTGATGGGCAAAGACGGCAAATTACAAATTGATATTTTATTTAAAAGTCGTGAACTTTGAAATAATTATTTCATTTTATCAAGAATTGTCATTTTTATAAATTTGTATAAATTTACTTATTCCATTTGAATTATCGCTAAACTTTTATTCAATAAATGCGATATTTAATATTTATTCATTTTCCGCAACAAAGTTTATTCAAGAATTTAGAAAAGTGACGTTCCCGCGCTCCTCGGAACTCGGGGCGTTACAGGGCCGGCCCGCGAGTCGGCCCTTTCCGGCCCGTGAGCACGGGCTCAAACAAGCCCAACGAGTCGACCACGGGCCGACCCGTGGTCGGCCCGTTTTCGGTCCATTTTGGTTGTCCGTTGGACTAGTCCGCGAATAGGTCCACGAAATTCACGAGTCGAACCTGAACTGTCAAACACTCAAATTTTTAGTCCGGTCCAAGTCCAAGTCCGTTTTTTTAACGGGCCGAGCCGAACTTTTAACGAATCGAGCCGAGCCGAACTCACGAACTCTCGAACTGTCCAGTCCGTTTGACACCCCTACATTCACTATGTGTTTGTAATGTGTGTGTGTGTGTAACCAAATCGTTACTGACTTCAGTTTTTTATTTTATTTTTTTAAGAAAACATTAATACAGTGCATCTTATATATATTTACCCACTTTGTATCTTTTCTTTTTTATATTTTTCATTTTTGATATATACATTTATAAGGATTTATTAAATGTAAATTTGAAAAGGCTTTTAAAGATTTTAAAGGATTTGAAAAGTTTGGATGTATTCAATTTAGATTTTAGAGATTCCTTAAAAATCTTAAGGTATTTAGAGCAACTCCAATGCACTCAGTCAATTGGGGAAAAAGAAGTGACACGTCAGCAAATAGACTGAATTAGTTAAAAATGTCTCTCCAATGTATTCCGTCAATTACAAAGTCAAGCGACGTGGCTGGAAAAAAATTGATAATGTCAAGTACTCCGTCTACAAATTGACGTTCCGTCAGACCTGATGAATCAGCATTTATTTTTATTTAATAATTATTTTAATACTAAATGAAGGATGGGCGGTTCTACCCAGTTAATTCAATTCTCCAAGAATTCAATCAACTAATTTATTTCACATACATTTTATCACGTCTCAAAAATTAACAATAAAACAAATTCAAGTCTATGCACATGTAAAAAAATTAGAACTACATTCATTCATCTGGTCCTGTTTTCATACCCATTAAAAAAATGGATGAAATGTATACCTATAAAAGCTCACCTACGACTTTCCAAGCGGTTGATGAGATGTCGATATAAAAAATTAGTTGGGGATAGGAATACGTTAGACAATTGTTTAAATCAATTATTAATTTAAAATTGAGAAAATGTCACGTAATCAATAATTTTGAAAAGTCGACCTCATCATTGGAGAACAAATTTTAATTGACTCTATCAATTTATTCACACTCTCTTGACCTCCGTCTATTTCATTGCCACGTTAACCCCAAATGACGGAGTGTATTGGAGATGCTCTTAATATAGATTTTAATGGACTTTCTAAAAGTTCATAAAAGTCGTGTTGTATTAGATAAAATTTTTTAAAAGTCTTTAAAAGTAATGTGTTATTTAAAATGTCAATGATTTTTAAAGACTCATACGAAATCTTCTATGTACTAACTTCTAAACAGAAAGTACAATCACAAATTTTTTTCATTTGTCTCTCATTAATCTTCAAGATTTTAAAAGACTTTAATTAAAAAAAAAAATTTTTTACATTATAATTTTGTTTCTTTTATATTTTTCTTCTTTCTTTTATGTTATTTTTAAAAACCTTAAACCTACGACTAAATAAATCAATGTTTTTATTCCCTTCAACTTGTTATTTTTTTTCTTTATATTTTTGCTCTCTTCTTTTTTATCATTTTCTTAAATTATTTTAAAAAATGGATCTAATTAAAATTTTATAAGATCTCATAGAAAAATAATAATTAAGGAAAGCAATTCTAGAATTTTCTCCAGAAAGATTTGTATATTCAAAAATATTAATTAAAAGTCAATCGAAATCTATAAAAAAATTGTATATTAAAATATTAAAAAAAAATTATGAACATAGTACAATTTTTATGTCGATATCAAACGTGATTTTTTTCTCTCATTTTTCTCACAAGTCTTTCTGTATATTAAAACTATTTATCTCTCAAACCGCGTTTTTTGATTCACTTGAAATGTGATTATTATTAAAAATTAACATTCACGTCATAGGAAAATTAATCTATTAATATTTAATTTTTTCAATTGAAAAAATAAAAGTCTTTGAAAGTTTATGAAAGTCTTTTAAATAAAAGTTTACAAAAGTCTTTGAAAGTTTATGAAAATCCTTTAAATAAAAGTCTGCAAAATCTTTGAAAGTCTATACAAATTCATAAAAGTTAATAAAATTCAATTAAATCCATTAAAAAAAGTCATTAAATGTCTTTCAAAATCTACATTGAATAAACCACCTTTAGTATTCATTGTATTTTATTTCTTGTTACAACTATTTCTTAATTTAAGTTAGGCTCTATTTGTTAAAAGTTTTGTGTTTAAAAATATATATTTTTTTATTATGTTTTCTAGGTAAAATATATGATTAAAAAGTGATTTAGGGAATTGTGTTTGTAAAAATATATTTTTAAAAGTTTATAAAACTTTTCATCCAACGTTATAAAATTTAAAAACTAATTGCTTTTCATTAAAAAAAGTTCACAGTTGTTAATGTTGAAGTACTTTTATTATAGTCTGGTCCAAATTGCAAGGAATTCAATTTAGAGGATGATTCTATTCCCCAAGATCAAATTAATTATTATGTACAATCTCTCTCCCCAGATATATATATATATATATATATATATATATATATATATATATATATATATATATATATAAATAAGTAAGGAAGTAGTTTGACGTGAACGCATATTATAAGAAAGTGATTTAGTGTGAACACATGTTGTAATTAATGTCATTTATTATTTTTATGATAATTAATGATGATTTTGAAAAGCTATGCATTAGTTTATTGTTGTTTAAAATATGAAATTCTTAAAATTAATTTTTTATTATCTTCTTATTTATTTTTCTCATGCGAATGTGTTTTTTATACATTTATAGTTTTTTTTTTTTTTTTTTTTGTGCTTGACATGACAATATTATTTAATCAACTGCTTAAGGTATAATCATCGAATAAATTTTTATAGAGTAATTGGGTAGTAAATTCAAATATTACAATACAATAATTTTTAATTTTTATAGTTTACAATTTTTTTAAATCACATGGATTAAATTACATGTATAAATTATTTTCCTATATATGACTTATTATTTTTCATCTAAAAATTATGTATTCGTTTATCATTGTTTAAACTATGAACTTTTTCAAATTATTTTTTTATTTATTTTCCTACTTATTTCTCTCACGGGACATTATTTTTTATCCATTTATAATATAATGATGTACTTTTCTTATCTAATTCTTATACGAATGTTGTAGAGTACTTGAATTTTGATGATCCTATATTTAATTATGAAAATTGCGGAGCTTTTTTTTGGTATGCGCTCCGTATGAGCAAACAATATAAGACAAATAAGTAGAAATTTTCACTCTGTTGTATTCGCTCTATTTATATTATTATACATATGTTTGTTCTATAAAAAAATAGAAAAATATTGTAATCGTAATTATATGAGAAAACACGATGACCGAAAATAACTTGACAGGGTAAATCAAGAGTTATTTCTTCCCAAACAACTTAGTATTGGTGTGGATGAGTGATGACTAATGCCTAATGGTAATTACCCCATTTGATTATATTTAAGAAGTGCACCAAAATAAAAAATTTGTTTACATATATTTATAAACAAACACTACCTATAAACTCGACAAAAATACGCGGATGATCCTTTCTTTAAAATTCATCTTTCCATTTGGACTACAGTAACGTATATATTGGATTAAGCATTTTTGCAACTTTGTGGCACTTGAATCAACTGCTGTAAGAAAAGATTTCAAACGCAGCATTTTTTTTTATGCATCTTAGCTTCTTTTTCAGTAGCTTCTGTTGAAAAATGGAGCTAAATGTGGAAACTAAAGCCAACTTTGTTGAAATTGGCAAGCCACCATTAATAGTCCATGTTCACACCTATTTGGTAAGACACCATTAGCCTACAATCCTCATATGTTCACACCTATTTTATTCCTTCTATTGTTGATTCTTTGTCCAAACTTTCCCTATAAATAGAGGGCAAAACCTCAATGAAAAATACACCACCACAACAAAGAGTGATCTTGTGTAGAGAGCAACACAAGAGAGGCATTTCACAAAATAGGGAGAAAAGTGAGTTGGAGAGAATACCCTTTGCATAGGCAGATAAAAATACAGTGTAGTATTTTTGTACTCCTCATATTTCGAGTTAGTGAAATATATTGGTGTGGGTCCGTGGACGTAGGCAAATTGCTGAACCACGTAAATCTTTGTGTTTCGTATTTGCATTTTATTTTTTGCGTATTTATATTTTCTCAGTCCAATTTATTTGTGTCACATCGATCCTGGGCGGGATTAGTTGCGTCCTAATTCCCAACAATTGGTATCAGAGCTTTGGCTCATTGAGATCTTTTGAAATTCTTAGTATGCTCTGTGGTTGCAGCTTTGACTGATCTTCCACATCAGAAAAGATTTCTTTAGACTGTTTTGTGATTGAGTGTGAACAATGTCGACAGATGAGAAAATATCCAAAATTGACAAATTTGATGGTTCAAATTTTGGATTTTGGAAAATGCAAATGGAGGACTATCTGTACCAGAAGGATCTATACAAGCCACTAAAAGAAAAGCCAGAAGATATAAGCCAGGGGGATTGGGAGTTGCTTGATCGAAAAGCACTCGGCACAATCAGGCTGACGTTGTCAAAGTCAGTAGCCTTCAACATAAAAAATGAGAAGACGACAGAGTCTCTCATGGCAGCCCTTTCTAGCATGTACGAACAACCATCTGCAGCAAATAAAGTCCACTTAATTAAAAAGCTGTTCAATATGAAGATGGCCGAAGGCGGGAGATTTGGGGAGCACCTAAATGAATTCAATGAAGTGACGGACCAGCTAAACACAGTCGAAATCACTTTTAGTGATGAAGTTCGAGCTCTGTTAATTCTTGGGCAGTTGCCAGACAGCTGGAATGGTACAGTCACAGCAATTAGTGGCTCTGCCGGAAAGTCAAAATTGAAGTTCGATGATGTCGTAAGCATGATCTTAACGGAGGAGATCAGACGACAATCAGAAGGTGCCTCAACTTCAGGATCGGCGTTGAACGTGGAAAGCAGAGGCAGAAGTTCCAACAGAGGAAATGGGCGGGGCAACGGCAAATTCAGAAGTGGCAGATCGAGGTCCAGAAATCCAAACAATTCCAACAAGACAAAGGTTGTGGAATGTTGGAAGTGTGGCAAGACCGGTCATTACAAAAACCAGTGTCCAACACCTCCAAAAGAAAAGGAGGACAGGACAGAAGTCAATATTGTGGAAGAGGAAGCGGACGATGCTTTGATATGCTCTTTGGAGAGAAAAACGGAATACTGGGTGATTGATTCCGGAGCATCTTTTCATGCTACCTCAAACAAGGAGTTTTTTGTAAACTATACGCGGGGTGATTTTGGTAGAGTCTATCTCGGTAATGATCAACCGTGTGACGTGGTCGGAAAGGGTGATGTACAGATCAAGATCAATGGATCTGTGTGGAAGCTGAAGGACGTGAGACATATTCCAGAATTGAGGAAGAACTTGATCTCCGTCAAGCAATTGTCGGGAGAAGGACATGTCACCACCTTCTCGGGTGATAACTGGAAGATCACCAAGGGCGCCATGATTATCGCTCGAGGCAAGGATACTGGCACCCTCTACACAACGGCGGATGCTTGTGTGACAATTGCAGTTGCTGAAAGCAAGGAGGGCTCAAACTTGTGGCACCAGAGACTTGGGCATATGAGTCAGAAGGGACTCAAGTATATGCATGCAAAGGGGAAACTACCAGAGCTTCAGTCTACTGATATAGACTTATGCGAGAGTTGCATCTTTGGGAAGCAGACCAGGGTGAGTTTCAACACTAGTGGTAGAACTCGGAAGCGAGAGAAGCTTGAGTTAGTCCACACAGACGTTTGGGGACCAACCGCAGTTTCATCTATTGGCGGAAAGTCATACTTTGTGACTTTCATTGATGACCACTCGAGAAAAGTGTGGGTTTATTTCTTAAGACACAAGTCCGAAGTATTCGATGTGTTCAAGAAGTGGAAAGCCATGGTGGAAAATGAAACAGGATTGCGAGTAAAGAAGCTGAGGTCCGACAACGGAGGAGAATATACGGATATGGCGTTCAAGAAGTTCTGTTACCAGAATGGCATCAAAATGGAGAGGACGTTGCCAGGGACTCCACAGCAAAATGGAGTTGCAGAACGTATGAACCGGACATTAACAGAGAGAGCCAGAAGCATGAGGTTACATGCAGGCTTGCCCAAACAGTTTTGGGCAGAAGCAGTCAACACAGCGGTGTACTTGATCAATCGAGGACCCTCGGTACCGTTGGAGTACAGGATACCGGAGGAAGTATGGAGCGGAAAAGAAATAAAACTTTCCCACTTGAAAGTTTTTGGATGTGTCGCATATGCACATATTAATGATCAGGCAAGGGGCAAGCTAGACCCCAAATCACTAAAGTGCACATTCATTGGATATGGCGGAGTTGAGTTCGGCTACCGCTTATGGGATGACCAGAACAGAAAGGTCATCAGAAGCAGGGATGTCATATTCAACGAGAAGGTTATGTACAAGGACAGAAATGCAGTGCAGTCCGATGACACAGTACATGATGATCCAACGTATGTTGAGTTGGATGATGCTCCAGAAAGTAGTACGTCGCAGCAGACAGAGGAGGATCTGCAGTTACAGGAGCCTGTTCTAGAGACTGATGCATCACAGTCTCCAGTCCCTGTTCTTAGAAGGTCAACCAGACCTCATGTTCCAAATAGAAAGTACATGAGCTACATGTTACTTACTGATGCAGGTGAACCTGAATGCTATCATGAGGCATGTCAGGTCGGTGATTCTGGCAAGTGGGAGCTTGCAATGAAAGATGAGATAAAGTCTCTCATCTCTAACCAGACGTGGGAACTAGCCGAGTTACCTACAGGAAAGAGAGCTCTACACAATAAGTGGGTGTACAGAATCAAGGAGGAACATGATGGATCAAAGATATACAAGGCGAGGTTGGTGGTCAAAGGTTTCCAGCAGAAAGAAGGAATTGACTACACGGAAATATTTTCGCCAGTTGTGAAGCTGACAACAATCAGATCAGTCTTGAGTATTGTTGCAGCAGAGGGTTTGCACTTGGAGCAGTTAGATGTAAAAACTGCTTTCCTCCATGGTGACCTTGAGGAGGAAATATATATGCAGCAGCCAGAAGGCTTCTCAGTCAAAGGAAAGGAGAAGCTCGTTTGCAAATTGAAGAAGAGCCTGTATGGCTTAAAGCAAGCCCCGAGACAGTGGTACAAGAAGTTCGACGGATTTATGCAGAAAATGGCTACTTCAAATGTAATGCTGACCATTGTTGCTACTTCAGGAGATTCGAGTCCAGTTATATAATTTTGCTACTTTATGTTGATGATATGTTAGTAGCAGGCTCAGATATGGACGAAATCAAGAAGTTAAAGATGCAGCTGTCAGCAGAATTCGAAATGAAGGACTTGGGTGCAGCGAAGCAGATTCTCGGAATGAGGATTTCCAGAGATAAGCAGAAGGGTATCTTGCAGTTATCTCAGGCCAAGTACATTAGTCAAGTCCTGCAGAGATTTAACATGTGCAGTGCGAAGGCTGTCAGCACGCCACTAGCTAATCACTTCCGTCTATCTAGTGACCAGAGTCCTAAGACAGAGGACGAGATAAACTTCATGGCTAAAATACCATATGCCTCAGCCATTGGAAGTTTGATGTATGCCATGGTTTGTACCAGACCAGATATTGCTCATGCAGTGGGAGTTGTGAGCAGGTTTATGGCAAATCCAGGAAAGCAGCATTGGGAAGCAGTAAAGTGGATATTAAGATATCCACGGGGAACTACTGATAGATGCTTATGCTTTGGACGAGGCGAGGTGACTCTACAAGGCTTTGTAGATGCAGATTTTGCTGGCGAGGTAGATCGCAGGAGAAGTACTACTGGTTATGTTTTCACAGTAGGTACTACTGCAGTTAGCTGGATTTCGCAGATACAGAAGATTGTTGCTCTATCCACTACAGAAGCAGAGTACGTGGCAGTAACCGAGGCTAGCAAAGAAATGATCTGGTTACACCATGTTGGCAGAATTGGGATTCAGTCAGGAGAAGAATGTTTTGCACAGTGATAGTCAGAGTGCGATACATCTGGCAAAGAATTCAGCATTTCATTCTAGAACCAAGCACATTGGACTCCGTTATCACTTCATCAGGTCTCTTCTAGAGGATGAAGTATTAACACTAGAGAAGATCCAGGGTAGCAAGAACCCAGCCGACATGATGACCAAGACAGTAACAAAGGAAAAATTGGAGCTGTGCTCAGCTTCAATTGGTCTTCTGAAGTGAAGACAAAGGAAATGACTCACACCATATTTCACAAGGAGTTGCAAGAAGGAGATATCTCAGGGGAAGCCACATTTGTCCCCAAGTGGGAGATTGTTGAAAAATGGAGCTAAATGTGGAAAATAAAGCCAACTTTGTTGAAATTGGCAAGCCACCATTAATAGTCCATGTTCACACCTATTTGGTAAGACACCATTAGCCTACAATCCTCATATGTTCACACCTATTTTATTCCTTCCATTGTTGATTCTTTGTCCAAACTTTCCCTATAAATAGAGGGCAAAACCTCAATGAAAAATACACCACCACAACAAAGAGTGATCTTGTGTAGAGAGCAACACAAGAGAGGCATTTCACAAAATAGGGAGAAAAGTGAGTTGGAGAGAATAGCCTTTGCATAGGCAGATAAAAATACAGTGTAGTATTTTTGTACTCCTCATATTTCGAGTTAGTGAAATATATTGGTGTGGGTCCGTGGACGTAGGCAAATTGCTGAACCACGTAAATCTTTGTGTTTCGTATTTGCATTTTATTTTTTGCGTATTTATATTTTCTCAGTCCAATTTATTTGTGTCACATCGATCATGGGCGGGATTAGTTGCGTCCTAATTCCCAACAGCTTCAAGTGCAGCTCTTTCCCCTCTTTCCTTTTCCGCTCAGCTTCAGGAGCTTCACGTTCCAACCTTTCTTTTTGTTCTTCTATGATGACGTTCCCTAGCCTAATGTAAGACATATAGTTAAATAAACGTACTACTAAAATCGGGAGAACGATGACACACATTTGACGTTTATAGTTGAATAAGTTGAAGAAATACTTGATCAGCTTCAAGCACGGACGGATCCAGCCCTCGACGAGGGCGTTCGGTCACTTAGGTTGAATCCGCCAAATAAATCTTTTTTTACTTTATAATTTTAGCGTCAAAAGTTTTTTCCTCTTACTTGTCCGCTTGTGTTGGAATAAATTTGCTCGTGCTAGATTGACTTCTTAGATTTGTCACTGGCTTCAAATGTTGCTCGGTAGGCAGCATCATTCTGTTCCCTCAAAAGTATGTTGTTTCTTCTTTCTTCTGCTTCAAGTCTGGATGAAACAATAACATGAGCACTTTTTGCAGTATGGTGAACATTTCTTCGGGAGATTTTGGTCCATCAACCTGCACAATTTAAATAAATAAGTCACATTGCGTGCCCCGTCAACATATGAATTATTTTTGATAAAGGGTTCTTGTCCGAATTGACTAGGAGCGTCCCCGAGGATTTTGAGGATGATTGTTGGGTTATTCCTGGTAACACTAGAACAACACATTTTTTTGTTAAATGGTTGACAGCGCATGACGTACGTCGTCAGCATACAGAATATTCCATGTGAAGGGTTTTATCCCAAAGATTATTCCATATGAAGGGTTTTATCCTAATCGATTGGGCGCGTATTCGAAGATTCAAACTCTCAACATAAGATGTTTGTTGGGCAGGTTCAAATTCTTGAGGACATGCACAGTCAACTAGGACAAAAACCTTTCACAGGGAACGATCTGTGTGTTGAAGGAGTAATAGCTCATCGATAGAGAGGTCGACTGTTAACCAATTGGTTGTAGGTTGAGATCCTACTTGGGGAGCTTCCCTCAACTTTACTACACAACCCATCATTCTTCCCCAAGCTCTCAGAGTCCGTTTTAAGATGTAGATAATCCTTACCAATCATAATCCTTACCAATCTCGTCATGCGCTGTCAATCGTTAACATAAAAAATGAAAGATTAGCAATGCATGACGTAACTTGTCAACAAAGTCAATATTGTAATTAGCATATCATAACAATCTGTAAGAGAAATTTGTAAAGTTCCAAATGATTTGATGTATCTCACTTTTCTTTAATTTTAAATTTAATTTCTCAAGTAAGATAAACTTACAAATCAATCTCACATTTTACTGTCATTCAGTTGAAAAAGAAAAAAAAATCAACATAAAAACAATTAGTATAAGTAATATATACCAAGAAATTCGAACTATTCAGGAAAATCAAAGCAGAAATTGCTTCAAAGACTATATACTAAGAACACCACCTAGATGCATTCTAAACACAGAAAGAGCCTTACTTCGAAGATTTTCAGATCTAAATCAATTTCTACAGAAACTTTATCATATACATCAACTTATACATGCCATTTTTCTCCTTCCAAGACTATTAACAGTAATAATTTCTACCGTGACACCCACTGTTAGGATATTTGACCCAAATTAAGAATGAGAATATCTTGAACAATTGATTTTCTTGTTAAAATGGTTAACTTGGAGATCAAGTTAAAGGTGAAAAGAAAAGGAAGATAATCTTTTTGACATTAATTTCTTTCCTTATTCTGATATTCTACTTTAACAAGGAAATATCTTGGGGCACAAGTAATACACGTTTTTGGGTTATGTTTACTTATATATGTGTGTATTGAGGAGCGAATTAATTGCACATTCACTAGAGAGTATTGTGAGGAAAAATGTAGTTTAGCATCTTGATTTTTCTTGGGTTCTTTGTGGGTTGTACAAAGAAGTAGAAATTGATAAATGTGGTAAAACTTGGTTATTTTTCCTACAATACTTGGGGGGTTTGGTGAGTGCAAATTCTATATAATTGTAACAATTTATTATACAAGTCATGGATGTATTGATTCAGACAGGATTGCAGAAAGCTTTGAAGGAAAACCAACCCCGAGTTCTGATAAAGAAACTGAATCTAGCACGAGAAATGAAGATTGGAAAGATTTGGATTTGAAGGCTGCTAGCATGTTACAACTTTATTTGGCAAAAAATGTTCTTGCAAATATTTATGGGATATTTGCTGTGAAGGAACTGTGGGAAAAACTGGAAGAGTTGTATCAAATGAAGAGCTTGTTAAATAACCTGTACCTGAAGGAGCGGTTTCATTCTTTGAGAATGAATGGAGGTATGAAAATCTTAGACCATCTTAATGTTCTTAATGAAATTGTTTCTGCACTGGAATCTATTGGAGTTAAGATTGATGATGAGGATAAGGTTCATCTGGTCTCTTCTATCTACGTTTGAGTACATCATGCTGATTTTGATGTACGAGAAGGAAACGGTGGAATTTTCAGAAGTTAAGTTGATTAGGTTGAAGTGACAGTTCATCTGAAAAGCTTTGCTTGTTACTGAAAAGTGGAAGAGAGGTAACTCCATGAAGAAGAAGGTAATGTGTTGGAACTATGGTAAATCTAGTCATGTGAGAAGAAATTGTCCAATAGGTGGAGTAGAGTCGGCTAACTACTCGGAGGTGAACAATGTGACTCTCCTACTGGAGGGTGGTGATGATGTACTTTAGTAAGATGAGACTTTCTTATAGCATGAAGTCGGTTGCCATGATAGAGGATGTGTTCTTGCTGGTAGGTACATGTGTTTGCACACGGGCATTGGTTTGGCGTTAATGCAAGGTGTGTGATGAATTTGATATCGATGGTTGATGAGCTCCCAGGGAAAGCCAAACATGGGAGTTGCACCATAATTTTTCAGCAATGTTTATTTCGACATGAGCCGATGAAAAAATCAGAATTTGTTGATAATTCTGAGTGCTGGTTATATTCATATGGTGGAGTATGGGATCGTCAAAGTGTTAAATGCTTGCCTGTTTACCCAATGATTGAATTTGAATTTTTTGACTTGAATGAATTTGTATCAAGGTGGAGATTGTTAGGATATTTGACCCAAATTAAGAATGATAATATCTTGGACAATTGATTTCCTTGTTAAAATGGTTAATTTGGAGACCAAGTTAAGGGTGAAAAGAAAATGAAGATAATTTTTTTGACATGAATTTCTTTCCTTATTCTGATATTCTACTTTATCAAGGAAATATCTTGGGGCAAAAGTAATACACGTTTTTGGGTTATGTTTACCTATATATATGTGTATTGAGAAGCCAATTAATTGCATATTGACTAGAGAGTATTGTGAGGAAAAATGTAGTTTAGCATCTTGATTTTTCTTGGGTTCTTTATGAGTTGTACAAAGAAGTAGAAATTGGTAGATGTGGTAAAACTTGGTTATTTTTCCTACAATACTTGGGGGGTTTGATGAGTGCAAATTCTATATAATTGTAACAATTTATTATATAGTGAAAAGCTTTGGCGAAGGTTCGTGGACGTAGGCAAGTTTCCGAACCACGTAAATTTCTGTGTTCGTATTTTATTTTCTTGTTGGCTCAATTATTTCTTGAACATCAAAATCCCTGTGCGGTTAATTATAGAGGAAATTTGTGTGTAATTCCCAACAGTGGCGCCGTCATCGGGGAAATCGACGTCTAATTAACAAAGCATCAGGTGGTTCGAAGATTTTTTGGATCAAAAGAAAATATGTTTAGAAAGTACAACGTGGAGAAATTTGACAGGAAGATCAATTTTGGCTTGTGGTAAGTACAAGTCATGAATTTATTGATTCAAACAGGATTGCAGAAAACTTTGAAGGAAAACCAACCCCGAGTTCTGATAAAGAAACTGAATCTAGCACGAGAAATGAAGATTGGAAAGATTTGGATTTGAAGGCTGGTAGTATGTTACAACTTTCTTTGGCAAAAAATGTTCTTACAAATATTTATGGGATATTTTCTGTGAAGGAACTGTGGGAAAAACTGGAAGAGTTGTATCAAATGAAGAGCTTGTTAAATAACCTGTACCTGAAGGAGCGGTTTCATTTTTTGAGAATGAATGGAGGTATGAAAATCTTAGACCATCTTAGTGTTCTTAATGAGATTGTTTCTGCACTGGAATTTATTGGAGTTAAGATTGATGATGAGGATAAGGTTCATCTGGTCTCTTCTATCTACGTTTGAGTACATCATGCTGATTTTGATGTACGAGAAGGAAACGGTGGAATTTTCAGAAGTTAAGTTGATTAGGTTGAAGTGACAGTTCATCTGAAAAGCTTTGCTTGTTACTGAAAAGTGGAAGAGAGGTAACTCCATGATGAAGAAGGTAATGTGTTGGAACTATAGTAAATCTAGTCATGTTTTAAGAAATTGTCCAATAGGTGGAGCAGAGTCGGCTAACAACTCGGAGGTGGACAATGTGACTCTCCTAGTGGAGGGTGGTGATGATGTACTTTAGTAAGATGAGACTTCCTTATGGCATGAAGTCGGTTGCCATGATAGAGGATGTGTTCTTGCTGGTAGGTACATGTGTTTGCACACGGGCATTGGTTTGGCGTTAATGCAAGGTGTGTGATGAATTTGATGTCGATGGCTGATGAGCTCCCAGGGAAAGCCGAACATGGGAGTTGCACCATAATTTTTCAGCAAGGTTTATTTCGACATGAGCCAATGAAAAGCTCGGAATTCGTTGATAATTCTGAGTGCTGGTTATACTAATATGGTGGAGTATGAGATCGTCAAAGTGTTAAATGCTTGCCTGTTTACCCAATGATTGAATTTGAATTTTTTTAGCATGAATGAATTTGTGTCAAGGTGGAGATTGTTAGGATATTTGACCCAAATTAAGAATGAGAATATTTTGGACAATTGATTTCCTTGTTAAAATGGTTAACTTGGAGACCAAGTTAAGGGTGAAAAGAAAATGAAGATAATCTTTTTGAAATGAATTTCTTTCCTTATTCTGATATTCTACTTTATCAAGGAAATATCTTAGGGCACAAGTAATACACGTTTTTAGGTTATGTTTACCTATATATATGTGTATTGAAAATCCAATTAATTGCACATTGACTAGAGAGTATTGTGAGGAAAAATGTAGTTTAGCATCTTGATTTTTCTTGGGTTCTTTGTGGGTTGTACAAAGAAGTAGAAATTGGTAGATGTGGTAAAACTTGGTTATTTCTCCTACAATACTTGGGGGGTTTGGTGAGTGCAAATTCTATATAATTGTAACAATTTATTATATAGTGAAAAGTTTTGGCGAAGGTCCGTGGACGTAGGCAAGTTTCCGAACCACGTAAATTTTCTGTATTCATATTTTATTTTCTTGTTGGCTCAATTATTTATTGAACATCAAAATCCTTGTGCGGTTAATTAGAGAGGGATTTTGTGTGTAATTCCCAACACCCACTTGATATGATTTTTTGGCTATTGGTCAAATACCTACTTCAAGCATGGTGACTGGCCTTAACTCGAAATGGTGTTATACAAATCGGACAAGTAAGCCTTTTCCCACGGCCAATACTCACTTTAATTGGTAAAAACGTTTTTGACTTTTGGGCCTAAAATAAGATTTGGCCCATATGTTGAGCTGTTGAACTTGGGCTCTTAAGGCAATTTTAGGGCTCTCCGGGTTCGAATAACATTATCTTGGTGAGATCAATCATTTACACGCTCTTCCTTCAATTTATTCTTGGTGAATAAATAGGTTAGCAATTGCCAATAGGTGTTAATCTTGTGGTTAGTGATGGCAACGGGGCGGGTTCGGGTCGGGTCCCCCCGACCCGTGCCCCGCCCAACGAGAATTTTTCAATTCCAAACCCGCCCCGCGAATTTCGGGTCGGGGCGGGTCAACCTACCCGCCCCATTTAATTTTTTTTTAAAAATTTTTCGGTATTTTTTTATTTTTTTCCTTATTAATTTTTATTAATTTATTTAATCGGGGCTGGTTCGGGGCGGGACAACCAAACCCATACCCGCCCCGTGACCCACCCAGGTTGGGGGAAGTCACCCCATACCCACCCCGCCGACCCGCGGGGCGGGTTCGGGTCGGGTTCTTTTGCCATCTCTACTTGTGGTGAAGAGTAGATATTCTTGGTGAATTTGGTTGAAGTTCAATTGTGTAGTATTGCTTCGGTTTTGGGGTTATTTTGGGCGAATTCTTGGAGATTTATTGTAATGCTGTGAATATGTTTGTGCCTAGTGGAATTGAGCGTAAATCCAATTTAATGGATTGCTCAACAGGGGATTAAGTGATTCCTTGAATCACCGAATCTCTAGAGTCTTCGGAACGAAAAATTCCTGGATGTGCTACATATGCACACCAAAACCAAGGAAAACTTGACCCCAAGTCTAAAAGATGTGTTTTCTTAGGTTATGGAGAAGGTGTAAAAGGATACATGCCGTGGGTAAAAGACTTTCAGGGATTTAAAATAATAATAAGTAGAAATGCCGTGTTTAAGGAAAATTTGATACCTTGCCCTACAAAACTGAATCTAAAGTCGATGATCTTAAAAGGATGAAAACTAACATATGGAACTCGAATGATCTCATTCTTGATAACACAACTACACATGCTCCTCTTGAGATGGAGTACTTGAATCAAAATGATCAAAATGAAAACGTAGATCAAGAGGACACTGGTTCTAATAATAAAAGTGAAATTGTTCAAACACATTATCTATCCAATTATCAGTTGACTGGAGATAGAGCGAGGAGGCAAGTAAGACCATCCACTAGGTATAACAATGATGATTTTATATCTTTCTTTACTGATTGTGATAATCTGTGTGTTCAACATGCTTCTTATGAAGAAGTTATTTCCATTCCCGAAACTAAAAATTGGATTACAGCTATGAATGATGAAATGAATTCTTTACATAAGAATAAAACTTGGATATTAGTTAAAAGACATAATGATCAAAAATTCATAAACTATAAGTGGATTTTTAAGATAAAAGAAGATGACTCCAACAAACATGGCATTAGGTACTAGACTAGTAGCTAACGGTTTTTCCCAAAAAGGAAGGTATAGACTATAATGAAGTATTCTCGCTTGTGGTGAAGTACACATCTATTAGGATCCTGTTGGCCTTGGTTGCTCATTTTGACTGGGAATTAGAACACTTGATGTCAAAAACTACTTTCCTTTATGGTGAAGTAGATGAAACTATATATCCGCAACAATCTAAAGGATTTAGCAAAAGGGTAAGTATGAAGTTGTTTGTCTTTTAAAGAGGTCTCTATATGGACTAAAATAAGCACCTAGGTAATGGTGTAGGAGATTTGAATCTTACATGAAGATATTAGTATTCAAAAAAAGTAATTATGATTCATGCTTGTTTTATGATGGAAATAGAGGATCTGATTTTGTTTACCTGCTTTTATATGTAGATGATATGATTTTAACTTGCAATTATATGCATAAAATAGACTCAGTTAAACATAAATTAAATTCAGAATTTGAAATGAAGGATTTTGGCCCTACCAAAAGAATTTTGGGTATGATAATAGTACTTTGATTCTAAATCAATCTACCTACATTTCTAAAGTACTTGAAACTTTTTCTACGATGTATGCTAAATCCTGTTCATTACCTTTATCATATCATTTGAAACTTTCATCTGATCAATCTCCTAAAATGGATGAAGAAATCATTAGGATGAATAGAGTACATTATGCTAATGTGATTGATTCTGTTATGTTTTTAATAGTATGCACTAGACTTGATTTAGCATATTATATGAGTACTCTAAGTATATTTATGTCCAGTCCCCGTAAACTTCATTGGAAAACTTCAAAAAGTATGCTTAGATACCTAAAGGGAACTGAAACTATTGCTTTGCATGATTCCAAATGCAAAGAATGTATAATTTTAAAGGGTTATTGTGACTCTAATTTTGTGGGAGACTTAGATAAAAGGAGGAGTACATCATCATATATTTTTACTTTATGTAATTCATGCACTAGTTGGAAATCCCAATTGCAAAGGGTAGTTGCATTATCATTCACTGATGCTAAATATATTGCTGCATATGAAGCATTAAAAGAGGGTCTTTGGGTAAGGGGTTTATTGCATGAATTGAACTTCATTGATAATAATGTACTTCTATTTTCTGGTAATCAGAGCGTCATTCATCTTAGGGTGTGTTCGGCTACCATTTAAATTTTCATCATTACCCAAATTTAATTTACACAATTTTCAATACCACTTTTTAACCATCCATATTTTCTCTCTCCAATTTTTAACCCTACATCTTACCTAGAAACACAAATAAATCAATAAATAATCTCAATTCCTTGATTTGACCCTTTACATTCCATTTATTTGCCAATTAAATTTGGCCGAACACACCCTTAGTAAGAATCCCATGTTCCATGACAGGACTAAGCATGTAGACATTAAATATCATTTCATAAGAGACATGGTTGAAAAGAGAATGGTTAAAATTGAAAAGATTTCAACACTTTTAAACCCTTCGGATGTGGGAACAAAGGTGTTACCCATAAATAGATATAAAGATTACGTGAAAATGCTGAACATTGATTCTCTTTAATTCTTTAAGAAGAATCAATATTCAGTCCTTGTTTATTTTTGAAAATACTAATACTTTTTCTTTCTTTTAAATGTACTTATGAGTAAGATGATATTGAATTGGTTGCTAAAATCCACTACTGGTGCACTCAAATTCGTAGTAAGGTGGAGAAAGTTGAAAGAAGTGCTACTCACTTTAATTGGCAAAAACACGTTTTTGGCTTTTGGGTCTAAAATAGGATCTGGCTCATATGTTGAGCTGTTGAACTTGGGCTCTACTTAAAAAGCCACTCCCTGCCTTCGATTAAAAAAAAAAAAAAAGAAGACAGACTAACTGATGAAGGCAACTTCTATTTCTCTCTAAAATAAGGCGATTTTAGGGCTCTTCGGGTTCGAACGGAATTCTCTTGGTAAGATCAATCTTTCACACTCTTTTTCTTTAATCTTTTCTTGGCGAATAGATAGGTTAGCAATAGGTGTGTAATATTGTGGTGAAGAGTAGTTATTCTTGGTGAATTTGGTTGAAGTTCAACTGTGTGGTATTACTTCAGTTTTGGGGTTATTTTAGGCAAATTCTTAGTGATTAATTGTAATGCTATGCACTTGTTTGTGCCTAGTGGAATTGAGTGTAAATCTGGTTCAATGGATTGCTCAATTGGGATTAAGTGATTATTTGAATCACCGAACCTTTGGGGTCTTCCGACTAAAAAATTGTCGGTGTTCCTACATTTTACTTTCTTTCTTTCGCTATTGTTCATTTATCGATTCTTCAAATACATCCAACATGATAAAGATGGTGGCAAGCTAGAAGGATTCTGCACAATTCGTCGTGACAGAAACTGTCCCCAGCAAATAACACTAGTTCGAATTTGTTAGACATTTTGTCAGTCCAGTGGGTGGTACCCAAACCCTGGCCAGTTTGGGACATAACCTGCAATTTACATTTTCCATGAAATCACAGGGCAGGGGCGCCTAAGGTTGGCGTTCAACCTTTTTTTATTTATTTCATGTAATGCTTGTATACAACATACATTAAACACCATGTATCTAATATCTATATTCGTATCTAAGAGATATTAGGTAAACATATTATTCAAAATTGCCCATTCAAAAATGTGAATAAATGGTACAAGAAGCTCATATAAGATGGTATAGAAAAAAAATGGTGAAAGAAGCTCCTGAAAATATGAAAACCTCGTTCCAGATTGTGTTGGGCTCTGATTGGTTATTTCCTTTGCAGATTTGAACCGTTGGTGAGTGATTTGTGCAGTGGAGAAGAAAATTTGGGGAGGCTAGGGTTCCCTACATGTACTCTCTCTTTGTCGGAAGAATGGAGAATTGAAATGAAAGGGGTTCAATTAATAAAAAACGAAGATAAAAGGAGGATGTTGACAATAAGGATTAGTGACTTTTTAGCCTATTTTATATTATAGTGATTTGTTACTAAAAGTTACCCACTTTTAAAGTTTTTGAATGAAGAGTTATTGTAGCCAAATACGAATCACAATTTGAAAGAAATTCTAGTTTTCTCCTTCTGTTCATGGTTCTTTCAAGTCAGCCAATTTTCGCTTCTTATTGAAGCATCCAGAGCTTTTGTTTTGAGATCAGTTAATAGGGAAGAGTTTCTCCTCGATCACTAGAATTGTCACCGGAAATAGACCTCAAGAAAATAATACAATGCTCTGATTTCAAGCCAAAGTACTTCACCACCCACGAGCTTACCCCGACCCTAATACCATATTTTGTATAGTCTTTGCAGCCAAATACAACTTAGAAATTCAAGTTTTTGTCAATATGTTCTTGCTTCTTTCAAGTCAACCGATTTCCCTTCTTACTAATGTGTGCAATAGCCTCAATTTTCTGCCTATAAATCATGGACAACTAAGAAGGATTGTTAAAATTGTGGTTGGGTCCTCGATACACCTCCCGGACACAGTAAGCACTCCAACTCAACGCCTCGACTTCAAGCTCGACTCAACAACACTGTACCTTGGTTGCTCCAAAATGGGAAGAACAAGAGCAACAATGGAGACTTCCAAGCAAGACTCCAAAATCTCGTTCACCTCTTCCCGCTCTTAAGTGAATTCAAATTCTCAATTCACGTTACCAGACAATGGCAAAAATAAGGAGATATAAAGCTTGTTGGGTAGGTCAACCAAATGGGCCAAACATATAAAACCCAAGTCCAATACATAATCACAAACAATGGCCCCAACAAGCAACAAGTTCAAATACCATGTCCATAACCACCACAATTGGGCCATTCAAGTAGGTCACGAGCAACTACCAATTAAGTCGCTTCGAGTGGCCCCGAGTCGTTATCGAGTCGAACTATCTATCGAGGTGTCGATATTATTCCCACATCTGTTCTACATCATCGCCCGAATTTATTTGGTATCAAAAAACCCAACAAATCTCCACTTTGATACCCAATCAATCTGCAAGAAAAACAACACAATGTCCAAACGAAATTGGAATTACAGACCTTACCTCGTGTCTCGCACTCGAAACACACACCATACATTCGCCAGGACTAAGGTCAAAAAATATCCAAGCAGAAGACAGATAATCAAAATAATCAGTCAAGAACATACAACATGCGATGACAGATATAACCATAAGATAATACAGAAATCTTTCCAAACATACTCATAAAGAATATAAGACTAACACAAAGTTAATCAAACACATCGGCCAACACATTTACCACAATGCATAAATGACCTCATGAAAAGACTTCACACAATTATCCTATCCCATTTCATGTATCTCCCTCCTTGAGAACACATATCACACACATCACCACCTATGCTCACTAGATTGGTCACCACACATTCCTAAATAGCAAACAAGAATAGATCTTAAGTCCATGAGATGTTCCTCTATCAATACATCACTTCTCTCAACTAAGGGGATAATGGGTCTCCACCTAATAGAAGTGATCTAAGTGCCTCTAACACTCCACCCGGCCAGGATTTCCAGATAAGATTTACATGACATTCAAATGTCACATTCACCCCCCGTACATCTCATCAATGCACTATCAGACATCTACTCTACACATTACCAAAAGACATACTCACACTCACTGCTAATGCATCACAAACCCACTATGCATGCCAACACATTACACACAGTAAGATTTGATTACATACAAATTCATGCAAAGTAATACATATCAAACAAGTTGAAATGTTACACAAAACAATGCATCGAATTAAGTAATCACACGCATGCAGAAAGGATCACATAGATACACATACAGCTACATCGAGCACTTATCCCCAATAAGCCTCGCACGGATCTTTCCTATATCCAGTGGCACTGTTCGCCTCACCTATCTCCTAACACCATCAACTCTTACATCACCTTACCTACCGGGCACTAACTAGACCCAAAACCTTGCCATATCACGCTCCCCCAAACAAGATCACCATGCCATCAAGAAAGCCCAAGTGTTGTCATTTTACCCAAAAAGTGCACAAACACGACACGCAACAAATGCAATGACCACAAGTAAAGTATAGTCTACACATCATAAAGAATCCAGCCAATTATACTTCCTAAGGTCACAAGGATTTCGAAATGGCAACAGAACGTCTAAAGCGCATATATTAAATCCATACAGAAATTAATATATTAAATTCACAAAGAATATATGGCACGAATTAAGCAAATAATTCTCAGGTATATCAACAGGCAATGGTTACCAAGTAGTGGCAACCTCAATCCTAACGATCGCCCCACACGATGATTTGCTAGTGCGATAAATAACGGTTTCATCCAATTTACCAGAGCGGACTTTTCTGAGTTCGTAAATTAGGAGATACGCGAATATCACCGCTTCAGGGACACCACCATACACTCTAAAGCCTCCACCGAAATCGTCCAACTTTCAGTACAAACTCCTAACTGAAATCCGTCAACACCAACAGCTCCACCTCAACGAGAGTAACAAACTGTCTTCAGACATCGTCGCCGGAATCCTCCCACGCGCCGTCGCCATCGGAGGTCGAAAAAACCAATTTTCACCAAATTATTCGCCTCGACCTCTTTAGTCCACCGGTGGTCTCAGTTTCTCTAGCAGATCAACCATTTGGCCGGAATCAACATTTTTCAGTCCATCATCCGCTTACTCTCTGGCCAATAAATTCCGTTTCAATCGTCAAATCGACGCCAAATTTCAGTCGAGTTTTCTCCTCGAAAAGCCCGTTCATATGGATTGGCCGATCGTCAATCAGAGTTCTGGATCGTCCGGGATCTGGGTTTCAATTTTCGATTAGATTTTGGTTTTTTTATTTTTTTTTCTTTCACAGTTTTTCAGCCTTCTTCTCCGGACAATATCTTCTGTTTCAGCCGTCGTATCGCCCCCAAATTTCAGGAGATTCTTCTCCTCGACAAGCCCGTTATGATGGAAGTGGCCGATCACCGATCGGAGCTCTGGATCAGCCAGAATCTCCTTTTTCAGTCTGGCCAGAATTTGAAAAATTGGACAAATTCCTCCTTTTCCAGCTCTGTTTCTGGTCCGATTATCAGCACATTTTCAACCCAAAATCACGCCCAAAGCTCTAATACCATGTTAAAATTGTGGTTGGGTCCTCGATACACCTCCCGAGCTCAGTAAGCACTCCAACTCGACTTCTCGACTTTAAGCTCGACTCAACAACACTGTACCTTGGTTGCTCCAAAATGGGAAGAACAAGAGCAACAATGGAGACTTCCAAGCAATACTCCAAAATCTCGTTCACCTCTTCCCGCTCTTAAGTGAATTCAAACTCTCAATTCACGTTACTAGACAATGACAGAAATAAGGAGATATAAATCTTGTTGGGTAGGTCAACCAAATGAGCCAAACATATAAAACCCAAGTCCAATACATAATCACAAACAATGGCCCCAACAAGCAACAAGTCCAAATACCATGTCCATAACCACCACAATTGGGCCGTCCAAGTGGGTCACGAGTAACTACCAATTAAGTCGCTTCGAGTGGCCCCGAGTCGTTATCGAGCCGAACTATTTATTGAGGTGTCGATATCATTTCCACATTTGTTTTACATCATCGCCCGAATTTATTGGATATCAAAAAACCCAACAAATCTCCACCTTGATACCCAATCAATCTGCAAGAAAAACAACACAATGTTTATACTTGCCCAATCAAGGTAATCCAAACGAAATTGGAATCACAGACCTTACCTCGTGTCTCGCACGTGAAACACACACCATACCTGCTCCATTTACTCGCCAGGACTAAGGTAAAAAAAAAATCCAAGCAGAAGATAGATAATCACAGCAATCAATCAAGAATATACAACATGCGATGACAGATATAACCATAAGATAATACAGAAATCTTTCCAAACATACTTAAGACTAACACAAAGTTAATCAAACACATTGGCCAACACATACACCACAATGCATAAATGACATCATGAAAAGACCTCACACAATTATTCTATCCCATTTTGTGTATCTCCCTCCTCGAGAACACATATCACACACATCGCCACCTATGCTCACTAGATTGGTCACCACACATGCCTAACTGGTAAACAATTATAGATCCTAAGTCTATGAGATGTTCCTCTATCAATACATCACTTCTCTCAACTAAAGGGATAATGGGTCTCCACCAAATAGAAGTGATCTAAGTGTCTCTAACACACCACCCTGCCAGGATTTTCAGATAGAAGATTTACAGGACATTCAAATGTTACATTCACCCCCCGTACATCTCATCAATGCACTATTAGGCATCTACTCTACACATTACCAAAAGATATACTCACACTTACTGCTAATGCATGTCAAACCCACTATGCATGTCAACACATTACACACAGTAAAATTTGATTACACACAAATTCATGCAAAGTAACACATATCAAATAAATTGAAATGCTACACAAAACAATGCATCGAATTAAGTAATCACACGCATGCAGAAAGGATCACACAAATGCACATATAGCTACATCGAGCACTTATTCCCAATAAGTCTCGCTCGAATCTTTCCTATATCCAGTGGCACTGTTCTCCTCACCTATCTCCTAACACCATCCACTCTTCCATCACTAGAATCGTCACTGAAAATAGACCCCAAGAAAATACATACAATGCTCCTATTTCAAGTCAAAGTTTTTCTCCATTTTCTTCGGAGACCAGAACCTTTTCTCTATAGAGTTAAAAAGTGTTGGGAAGATCTATAGAGTATTATATAATCTTGAGGTCAAGCCCCTTTTATCAAAATTGTTTTTGACATCTAACTGAAATAGTTAAAACAACCTTTGAATACCAAAATGCCACCACATGAAAAATAAGGTAGGTGAGACGTATCCTACAGTGAGCATAGCATTTAGTCCGGCCAAGCCCACTAAGAAAGTTTGAGATTTTTGAAGTTTACTTTGGACTCCCAATTTTAGTTGATTACTTTTCCAAGCAAACCCACTAAGTCTACTACTCCATGAGCCCAAATCTGCAAGCCACAAATCAATTCACAGAAAACCAAAATGGAGAAGCACGGACGCAGACCAAATTCCAGTCCTTGGTTCCTTTTCTGACTTTCTTCGTTTTCTGCCGATTGACTTCTCTTCGTTTCTACCAACAGACGACATCGTCCTCTTCTTCAGCAGCTTAGCTCTTCCTTCTTCTGACTGTCGTTCTGCATTTCGACTTCTGGTCTGAAGTTTTGGTAATTAGTCTTAATTCTTTGATTATTTATCCGGTCCAAACTATTACTCTTTTTTTGTTATTTCTTAATCTTCAAATAATTCTTGCTTATTAATTGTTATAAGTGTTGATTAATTTATCTAAATTATTTAGGATTTTTGGATAGTTAATTTTTTTTTTTTTTTATTATGAAAGGGCTTAGTTACGTTTTTGTGTAGATCGGTACTCAATTTTTATGTTAAACCAAGGAAATTATTTTCCTGTAGTATATTTGAACTACATTGTAATTACATTTGAAGAACGCATGACTTTCTTTCTTTTTTTGTTCCTAGAATTTTCGACATTTTCTTGGTGTGGAGAGGAAGAAGTGCATTTATGGTTGCACATGCTTTCTTATTTAAACACGGTCAATCAATAGTCATGATGCATCATGAATTATTCTTTTTTTTGGCTTTAGAACATCTTTTAACCTTTAATTTAATAAAGAGCCTTAGATTTTGCTTTAAAATATGACAAAAGGTTTGGTATCGTGGTTTTTAATAATATTAAAAAATGTTGAACATTTTGCCAAATATATATATATGTTTAGGAAGTTGTATTCTTGCCTCTAACAGATGGTGGGTTTACCTCGAAATTTGAATATACATGTCCATTATACTTCATTTTCTCATGAATTGAGTTCATGCAAGCGTTTTTTTTTTTTTTTTTTAATTGGAACTTTATGAGGATGTGCTTGGAATGTAGGTTGAATTTGTTATTTATTAGAATATACATGGTTATTGCAGTTTATGAGAATATACATGCCCATTGTACGTTTAGCCATGTAGGTTGAATTTTTGAATTGATATGTTGTTTTAATTTGTCACAATGTGTGATTCAATTTGTTGATTCAAAACTTAAGTAACGTGGTTTATTCTATGATAATGTGGTTCATTCTATGGTAATTGTGTATTGAAACATTTGGTTCATGTTTACATTCGAAAAGCTTCTTTAAAGTGCAGACGAAATATCTGTCGAAAAAATCTGTCACCATCAACATATGGTTACTGGATTTCTCGACAACTTGAATGGATTACTAGAAAATTATAACAAAATGAAAATGTATTTGAGTTGCCTCGCTATGTATCGTATGAATTCATTGCATGCTAAATCATATTCTTACATTGGAGTTTGTTCATGTTAATGGAGTTGCAGATGGGTTTCGAACTCTTGCACTAGGATTGGCCAAAAGAGATGGAAGGATAGTACTGCAATAAGACTTCATTTACTAGGACAATTATGTATTTCGTTTGGACTTTTAATTTGTCATATTATTTTGGAGTTATATAAAGATATGTACGTCGAATGACTTATTTTTATGTTTTTTAGTTCGTCTTCTGATAAAAATATATTTTCTCGCGTAGTAGGCCAGACTGTCGAGGTACCATTTGTAAAATAGTTAGATGATTATCAATACTACCACTAATCATATACCGAAATGCGATATTGATTAAAGAAAATAAATTACTCAAACGTGTCGATACAAAGTTCACACTAAATGAATGTAACATTAATGAAATTGACAAAAAAAAGTTGATAAAAAAAAAAAAAAATAATTGCACAAAATTGTGTATTATAATACAGTAAAACACATTTTGACGATGAGATAGAAGAAAATAGTAGTGACATGTTAAATATGGATGACATTTGATATATTCGAAGGATGTTAAATGTAACCTAAAATATTCAATTTATGTTTTGATTTTAATTATGTCGCTCATGTGAAATCGAAAATTGTGTATTCAACTAACTAGCTCGAATTGGTATGGTATAGTACATGCAAGTCATACAATCAATGAATTCAGCAAAAAAAATGTTAAGACCTATAGTTCAATTGTCTAGACTAAATGTTTTGTATTCTTTGAAATATAATGGAATTTCAAATTGTGCATACCTGAAATTACGCAAACGAAATGGTAAACGTTTCTGTACAAATTTGATGTATTGAACTTTAAATGCATACGAGAGGCACCTATGAATAAATTATACCGAACAATTGCAAACTAGTCTGACGAAAAGTTACAATATATATCATGACAGTTGATAAATGGTGAGATTTGTTATAAAATCATCGAAATCATAAGAACAACATAGAGAGAGAAATGGAGAGAGTTTAGAGGAGAGAATTTCTCTTCAAGAATTGGTGTAATAAATTGGTAAGTATAGGCTCCTATTTATAGGAGTGGACAATGGCACAATCGTAATATTGTAAAGTTTACAGGGATATAATGGTAATGTCATTCACATATATACATTATTTATAACACTCCCCCTTGAATGACATATTACGCAATTGTCTGCCTCGTTAAAACCTTGCTAAGAAAACCCAATGGGATAAAACTTGAGCGAAGGAAAAAGAGTACAGTTGCTCCCCCTGATATTGGCCATCGTCAATCGTTGAGTCTTAATGTTCAAGTAGAACAAATCATGTATTGAATCTTTGAAGTTCTTCAGTGCTTCAGTGCTGCCTCGTTAAAACCTTGTCAGTAAAACCCAATGGGACAAAATCTGAACGAAGGAAAAAGAGTACAGCCGCTGCCTCGTTAAAACCTTGTCAGGAAAACCCTGTGGGACAAAACCTGGACGAAGGAAAAAGAGTACAGCATGACAGCATGATTCTCCCCCTGAAGTGTGGAATCAAGTATTCATGAACCTTTTGAATAATGATATCATCTTTCTTCTGGAATATATATGAAAATCTTCTTGTGTGTAGTCGATATCATAACATTCTTCATAAGATGTGTATGATTTTCTTCATTTGTTGATATCATTCCAGTATAACAATGTGTTGCTGAATTATAGCTTGTTGATAGCTATGATGATGCCTCAAAAACCTTGCTAGGAAAACCCTGTGGGACAAAACCTCAGCGAAGGGAAAAAGAGTGCATTATTCTCATTAATTTTCATCAATACGCCTCAACTGTTGCCTCATTAAAAAACTTGCTATGAAAACCCTGTGGGACAAAACCTCAGCTAAGGGAAAAAGAGTGCAACGCGTATTTATTCCTTTCATGGAATATTACATGTATATTGGTGCAATCACGAATCTTTTCATTGTATTCTTCACTTCTGGTGAATAATCAAATTTAGAATTCACTTCTGGTGAATAATCAAATCTATAATTCACTTTCATAGATTGCATCTTTCACTTCTAGTGAATAATTAAATATTCATTTTCAAATTCACTTCTAGTGAATAATCAATTTCAAATTCACTTCTGGTGAATATTCATTTTCGTATTCACTTCTAGTGAATAATCAATTTCCCAGATGTCATAAATAGTACACTCCAATTTCACTTTCAACATATTATATCATGGAGTCATTTGTATCATTCTATAGTGATACTAATCTGGGCATATTGAATCTTTCAATGATTTATACATGTATGTTCTTGCACTTTATAAACTGCAATTTCTAATTTTGCAGGAGCATAATCAATCATTGAAATAGATATCAATTTCGATATATAATCTACAATCATTTTACTTGAAATCCCAACGTACCGCGATCAACTGGTACATCAAAGAATACTCCCAAAGTACCGAGATGAGAATCATACATTTTGATCTCACTCATTGGTATATCAAGGAGCTCAAGCTAGTGATTTAGACTATAGTCTATCCACCATATGTCATGCCAGTTCTATGAAAAATTTCGCGCGCAACTAGTCGTCTTTTACGACTGTGAAATATTTTTCATTTGTACATATAATTACTGGCTTTACACATTTAAGCATTTGGACTTCAGGTCCTTGAACAATAATCCCTACATTAGGGTTTCATACTTGGCCAAAGAATTATGATTTCATCAATCTTATTTCATAAGAGGGTATGCAGTTGACTTATTTATCGATTCCATCTCAATATAACGTGGAGAGATCTCTTTATATGTTCTATCATCAGGTACCTGAATATCTCATCATTTGACTATGTCCCTTTTACTTACTTTGAGTATTTAGCCTCAAAGGAATCATTTCAATCATTCAAGAGATATTTATTTTTTGGAATCGATAGTCATTATGCTTCAGGCATAATTACGCTTCAGGCGTGTTTTCACCATAATGTTCTCAAATATTATCAATCGGCTAAAATGCCATAACACATGTCATTCTTTTAGGGATGTAATTTCAATCATATATCTCAGTGCGCTTTGGTGGAGTGTATGCATATCGCACTTTTACAAATAATAAAGCTTCTTGAGCTATTCCCTGTTTGACATAGAATATTGTTGTATGATAAACAATTTCTGAATAAGTTATTCTCATAGAAAATAATTTGGAACTTTTGATAATCTAACCGTTTATTATAGAACTTCTGGTTCTATACGGTTTTATTTCATTTCTATGTATGAATATTTGATTCAATACAATATCGCTAAACTTCTGGTTCAATACAATGTATATTTCATTTATGAGCTTCTGGTTCATACTATATACATATTTCACTTGTACGTATGAACTTCTGGTTCAATAAGATATTTCACTTGTACATATGTATGAACTTCTGGTTCAATACAACATTTATTTCATCAGTATTCTATATAGTTCAAATCAGTATACCTTTATTACTTTTAGTATACCGAAAAATCAGGTACAATATCCAAGGAAATATCTCATAATCTCAATCTTGTCGCCAAATCTTCCCTTATATCGAAAAAGGTAATGGCATATTATCTCACCTTTTCAATAATTTATTCCATTATTTCTTGATGGAATCCATATCACTGACACGCGGAGCCGCCGCTCTTTTACGCGTTGAATAATGCATTTAAATAGATGATTTGGGAAGAAGGCTAGATCCATCAAAAATGGATATCATACTTTCAAATATTCGCAAATATTATTCCAATCTTCCAGTAAATGATTTGAGAAAAATTTATCGAATTAGGCTCGAAAGATTGAGGTTGCTGATGGATCATGGCATGCCAGAAGATGTTCGCTGGTTGATCGAAGCAAAAGTTCGATTAGCTGGTGAATTACCAGATTCATTTTCTAAGCACAAGCCTGGCTTAGGTAAGAGTACTTTTGCAAAGAAGCGAAGAGCAAAAAGATTAAATAGTTGCTACAAATGTGCTCGATGGACATGTGATACCCGTTGTAAATCAATAGGATATTCATCCATAAATCGAGATGATAAGATAGACTTCATTAAGGGTGGACTGAGTAAGGAGTCATTGGATGATATCCGATTGACTCTTGAGACGCACCCTAGTGGATATGTGCAGCGTGAGCTACTATCTTTATGGGCTAAATTCATCAGCGATAAAGAGAGATATAGTCTCAAAAATATAATAGCAAAAGATCCTGTTTGCCATGCTGTTATAAACAATGATGCTTTGGCTATGCAACATTAATACAAGGTAAATCATTTGATATATATGCACATATAAAATATTTTTTTCTGTTTCCTTTCACGAGTTTTGATAAAGGCTGGTTAAAAATATTAAATCGCCGAAAGGTGAGTAGGATGATTTTGTCAAAAGTAAATCTTCACTTTTTCGAAAAACGACCAGTAAATAGTGAAGTTTTTCGGTTTTAAATAGCCAAACATTTTTCATAGTTCATGCATCCCAAAATAACATTTTCCTTCTTTACTTTCAAAAATGGAAGGACCAAAATTTCGACAGATCAAAACTATCTGTGTATTTTGTGGATCAAAAGTGGGAAAAGGTTTTGGGTATCTAGAAGCAGCCGTGGATTTAGGAAAGAAATTGGGAGAGAAAGGTATCACTCTCGTGTATGGAGGAGGTAGCAGTGGATTGATGGGTTGTGTTTCACAATCCGCTCTAGTAGAGAAAGCAAGAGTGATAGGTGTTATACCTACTCCTTTAGCTGATATTGCAGGCAAAACACGAGGGCATGAAGTACAAACCTTATCTATCCATGAACGCATAACTTGCATGTTATATGGTTCTGATGCCTTCATAGCCCTGCCTGGAGGTTTTGGTACTTTAGAAGAAATCTTTAATATTACTTCATGGGCTCAACTAGATCTCCATACTAAGCCTATAGGGCTTTTAAATGTAAACAATTTCTTTGATGGTTTGCTAACATTTCTTGATTATGCTGTGGAACAGGGATTCATATCTCCATTTTCTAGGAGAATCCTTATTTCTGCTCCTACTATCGAGGAACTGCTGGATAAGTTGCAATCATATATTCCAATACAAGATCCAGCAGGAGTAAAGATAGATTGGTCGCAAGGAAGGGGAATCAAGCGAAAATGGAGTCCGGTTAATGTAAATTTATCTTTGTGAACTCTAGAATAGGTGGTGGTAGAGTACGGAGTATTCTCACTCTTGAGACACACCATAAATTTCTAGGATTTTATCAATGTATTAATCTTGTGTACCTCAAAGATTTAAAGTGGTAGAGTATGGAGTATTTCTTACTCTTGAAACACACTTTTTTCTTTATTTCCTCAAAAGGTCAGAGGTGGTAGGATACGGCTACTCCCGAAACACATCTCTAATTTTGAGGATCATAAATGTTTTCCCCTTTTGCATTTTGCATGTATGTCTCGTTTATGCTTCTTCAGGAGCAATAATAATATCATTTCAGTATGTTTAGATGATAATTTTTACTTCTTCTGGAGTAAATATGTACTTCTTCTGGAATATATAAGTGCTCGTGAAAGAACTTTTCCAGGCACTTATCATCTAACATTCATCTCATAATACTGATGAGATTATTTTCACATTAGCTATATCCGTGCTATCATGTGATATTATCTTATCATACATCAACATTCTCTTGTTGAATAATTTTCATCCACCCATTCAAATTCAGATATTGGTAACTTCTGGTACCATTGGATAAAACATTTTATTAATATTTATCAACCTTTTGGTAATGATAACTTCTGGTATCATTTGATAAAATATTTTCTAACTTTAGTATTGATAACTTCTGGTATCATTTAATGAAGTATCAAATAACAATAATATTGTATATATATATTAACAATAACGATACTGGGGTTATACCACCAAGTATATATGTTGACAACAACCCTCTAATATGTTAGAATTAACCAACAACTGAGGTGTTTATATGTATTCAATTGATATACCGACCATATAGGCGGTGTCAACGTGATGAAATAATTAAACCAGCCATATAGACAGTATCAACGAGATGAAACAATTAAACCGGCCATATAGGCGGAATCGACATAATGAAATAATTAAACCGGGTAAAGCCAACCATGTAGGTGGTAAAACCAACCATGTAGGTGGCAGCATAATATAATTCAATTGATCACATATTAATCGTTAATTTACGATTATTATACTTGTATGTATTATTAAGGGCAAAATCGTCCATATTTTAATATATTGCTCATATGAATAAATTGAAACCGTCAATAGGTTTAAAATTTAATTTAGAACAAACTTACTTTTGGTCCGAAGTTCAAAATCTCGTCAGGATTGCTCCAAAAACAGTTTTTAAGAAAACCGCCATGTTCGACCGCCGGAATATTTTAAAAACTGCACAAAACAGAAAAATAAGATCATAGAAAAATCCAATTCATCAAAACGGACAAACTGCCTTTCGTCATCGCCGGATCCGCCATGCGCCGCCGCCGCCGGCCGCCACGCGCCGGTGATCGGAAAAATTGACTCATCACCATAATATGTGCCTCGGCGTCCTGAACATGCCGGTGGTCTCCGATTTTCCAAAAGATCAACCGTTTGGTCGGAATCATCATTTTTCAGTCCGCCAGCATCTTCTTCTCCGGACAATAACTTCCGTTTTAACCGTTGGATTTGCGCCAAATTTCAGTCGAGTCTTCTCCTAGAAAAACCCGTTGATATGCCGCTGGCCGATCGTCGATCGGAGTTCAGAATCGTCCGGAATAAGCATTTCAATTTTCGGTCAGATATCTGTTTTTGCACAGTTTTTCAGATTTTCTTCTTCGGTCGATATCTTTTGTTTCAGCCGTTGGTTCTGCGCCAAATTTTAGGCGAGTCTTCTCCTTGACAAGCCCGTTCTGATGGCGGTGGCCGATCGTCGATCGGATATCTGGATCGGCCAGAATCATTCTTTTTCAGTTTGAGAGAAAAGGAAACATTGGTTAGTAATAATCAGGTTTCTGATACAGAGGCTCATCATTTAGATGCAACTGTAGAGCATACTTCCGTTATTACTCAATTGGTTAGAGACTCGTGCTGATAACGTGTTATAAAATCATCGAAATCATAAGAACAACATAGAGAGAGAAATGGAGAGAGTTTAGAGGAGAGAATTTCTTTTCAAGAATTGGTGTAATAAATTGGTAAGTATAGGCTCCTATTTATAGGAGTGGACAATGGCACAATCGTAATATTGTAAAGTTTACAGGGATATAATGGTAATGTCATTCACATATATACATTATTTATAACAAGATTGACATTTGAATTGTCGGTGTTCATCAGACGAGGTGGCGTTTTTAGGTGTACGATGGGAAAATATTTTTGGTGAAGCATTAATATGTTCATCAAATATCAAATGACTAAATCTTGACAAAGAATTTACACAATGTTAAATTAAATAGGAAATATTCCAAATATTTATATTCATTGAAGCAGCTATATTTTGTCAGTAGTTTTTTTTTTTTTTTTAAATGAATGAATAAAAATTAATTTGCAAAGTAATGTTAGCATGGTGTATTTAAGACTCCAAAATAGTAAGCTATAAGACAAAAGTATTCAACAAATTGTAAGTATTAGCCTCAAAATGGAAGATGGATCAAATATGATTTCATGCTTGATATTACAATGTTGAAGGAGTAATAACTTATGTTTTCGAGAGAATATCACTTGTATTAAAAATAAAAAATTTTTTTGAGTACATTTTTAAAAAGGGACATATTTTTGTCCATTTTCATTGTAGTGACATTTATGAATTTTTTTTTTAGATTTATTACAGCAGAGGGTTGAATAGGTGTATAATGCGGAATTATAAATTAAACAAGTAATTAAATCTAGATGAATACTTAATCAATAAAAAAATTAGCAATCAATCTAAAACAATAAATAAATGTATAAAGTAAATAACATTAAAAATTGGTAACGAAGGAAAACACTTGAAGAACTCTTTACATGGATAAAAAATCTCTGGACAAACGTGCCAATAAAATTTACTAGAAAAGTTTTGACTTACAAAAATTGGTTCAGACATTACTAATCCTTAGTTGACCACTGAAAACCCTTTTCGGTTGTGGTTCATTCACCTTCAAACAATCCTGGACTCTTTTCTCTTCGTGGGAATTGTCAAGAACAAACATCATTATTTTTCAATTGGAACTACAACTACCTCTCCCGATTCCAGAACTCTGAAAGCTTATTGGTAAATGATTTTAGGTTCAATACTTTATGATTGAATAATCTTAAGTTTTAATTCAAGAAGTTATTGTAATTGATCTTGAATAATCAAGGAATTGATCTAGAGATTGGTAAAATGTTATCTCTACAAATATAATGATCAATCACCCAGAAGAACAAAATAGGACTTTGATATATATAATAATATAAAGTGTTTAAGATCATATGAGCTTGTAAATAGGATGAAATCCTCGAAACATGAATATCCCACATGACACTGCCACTTGAGCACCCATCGAGCGCAATTTGAGCACCTCGAAATTGCTAAACACGCTCAAGCAGTAATTCCGTGGCCAGCAAGCAGTTGTCAGTATTTTGATCATAACTTTCTTTCTCGACATCCAATTAATATGATTAAAAGTGCGTTAGAAACCTAACTCAAAATAATACAATTCTTATACAAACAGAAATTTTCAAATCCGAATATTTTCTATGCGAAAAACTGTAACTTAGAATCCGAAACATAATCCTTGGGAGTTTTTTATTCTCCCTTTGTCTTATGGAACTCTAATTTAATCTTCTTTAAAAAAAAAAAAAAAAAAAAAAAAAAAAAAAAAAACTCAACTAGGATGTAATCTCGACTTTATAAACACGTCAAAGGATTGCTTTACATCAAAAGCTAACAGACTATTCGACTAGCCGTTGGAATTGGGACTAATGTGCTAATTCTTACCTGATCTATTTACAGTCGAATTTTACCCATCTAAGTATTTTGACGTGGAGATTATCTTGAAGACATAATTCAAAGGTATATTTTACATCTTTAACAATTTAGCCTCCTATTGATAAAGTATTTATAAATAATTTATAAACAATATATTTCCTGAAATCACTTTTTAACCATACACATTTTTTTCAAATCACTTTTTAACCATATATTTTACTTTAAAAACGTCACATTCTTTATTTATAAACAAAAAATTATCATGAAACTAATCTTTTAAATTAGTTAGTTTAATAGATAATAGATCCCATGACATCTGAATCTCTTCCTTAGCCATTTCTGAAAATTCTGCATTTTTGGGTTTTGAAGAAAAAAGCGCTAGTTATATCCCTATATTAAGGAGCAAGTTTTGAATCTACTATTCATAAAGCAATTTGAGTCGTATAAGTCATTTGAGCCATTTGAATCATGTAAGTTATTTGAGCCGTTCTTTTTCTTTTCTTTTCTTTTTTCCCCAATTGGTTATTTCGATTTTTTCGTATTTGTTTATTTAATTTTTTTGTACTCTAATTTTAACATGTACGCGTACCCGACATATTTTACTTTAATTTGAAATGATACACGTGCCTTGCATGTGTCTCTCACTAGTAAGTGACTAAAAGTGTTAAAAGAAATTTTATTCACAATGGTTATGCTCGAACTTAATTACGAAAACTTGTGCCGTCCTTAATTATTTAAGAACAATAAGTGGACTACGAATCATGGGTAGACAATATTTATCATTTGTGGAGATAGATCTCCATTTTAGTTGACACATATTTATTGAAAAATAAAGAAGTGTTCATGCGCACATGTACAAAACATCTCGTAAATTCTCAATAGAAGGTGCCTACAGAGTAAAGATGAATCTCTACTCATGATAAATAACATTATTCATTCAGTATCAATGATGTCAAATACCAATGTGGATGGCATATGCATAACATTAAATGATAGATTCACTTAAATACAATGTCAAATAATTCATTTAATTGAACATGTCAAGTGTGACAACTTAAATTAATTTTCTAACTCCACTTTTGCTTGATATTGTTATTCAAATAACACCATGCTGAAGTAGGGATGAGTATGAGGAGGTTCAAGGTTGCCCCACCACGGACCCGCGATTTTTTAGTGTGCCCCGACTAGACTTGCGAAGTAGCGGGGCCCGGCCTTCTAGTGACATTTTTTTTGGGAGGGGGGGGGGGGGGTTGGAAACACAACAAAATTACGATATTTGAGGGAAATGGGTTAATTTAGATTTAGGGTTAGAAATTCTATTAATTTAAAAATTGTATTTTATATTATATTCAACGAAAAAGAATATAATAACAAATATGAACTTAGTATAGTGGTTGAGGTATACGTATCTCTCCACTTTGGTTCGATTTCTCCTACATTTTTCCCACTTCACAATTCATTTTTCAACAAAATAAAAATAAAACTCAGGTATCGGGGCGATACATATTGCCCTAGACCGGCCCCAAAAAGCTCCATGGGGGCGGAGAACCTACCCTCGAACTTGCACTACGAACCCGATTATTTGGGCACTCTAATTGGATTGAAGCCCACAGGTCTCGGGTCCGCCTGGTTTTCTTATCATCCCTAAGCTGAATTCATTTCCTGATATATGGAAAGGTTTGAGCAGTTATTACTTATTAGGGTCTCAAGCCTAGTTTGTCTAGAGAAGACATTGAGCATCTAAAATTATAATTACATTGAATATTAATCATTTTGCTAATGCCACAGTTTTTTCATAATCACTTTTTCTTAAAACTAGTAGTAAGCATGTGTTTCGCACATCTTTTATAAAGGATGAATGATACGCATAATTTTTTGAAGTATTACTATTTTTTCGAAAGTAATTGAGATAATTGATATTGTTAAAAGATATATATATATATATATATATATATATATATATATATATATATATATATATATATATATATATATATATATATATATAGTTTTGCATAGACAAATCAAATTAATTTAGGAGCATATTTTTTTAATAAAAAAAAATGTAAGTTTAAACCAAAATTTTAGTATTGAAATTATTTATTTATATTCTTAATTAGAATATAATTAAAACATATTTTTTTCTTATGAATTAGTTAATGGTTTTAATAAAAATTTAAGAGTGTTATTGACAAAAGATAAAAATATCTAAATGTATTGTAGATTAATATAATAACTAATAATATTTAATGAAAATCAATTAAATTTTAAATGTAATTTTGACCTCAAGCATAACAATTTAAGGCTAAATTGGAGAATCAAAGGTTTTCCACAAATCCACACTTTTATATTATTATTATTATTATTATTATTATTATGTAGATATATTGTAGATGTAGATAAATTTAAATAAATGAAAAATATAATAATATGAGAATAATATGAAATCATATTATAACATTTTAAATTATTAGATAATAAATTAATTTAATTACTAAATAAATGAAAAAATATAATAATATGAAATTATATTATAATTTTGTAAATTGCTATATAATAAATGTAATGAATCATGTAATGTTATTAAATAAACGGTAAAGATAAAACGGGTATATAACTAAATAGATAACGGTAAAATATGAATTTAGTTACAAAATCTTATTATTAAAGTGGCTATTAAAACAGTGTAATTACATAATCCGTATAAATTAAAATTAATGAAATTAAATTGAGTATAATTCATGTACACATTTGTACTAGTTTAACACTTGTTATTATAATTTAACACTCAATTATTATTTTCTTTAGTGAAGAAGATTATTGTAAATTATAATACAATAATAGCTACAATTCATATGGTTATGGAAATGAATATTTCACTTCCTTCCAATCCGTGAATGTGATTTAAGAATTAAACACTCTTACTGAAAATACTCCACAAAATTGCATTCCTTCTAATAAATAAAGCAAGTCTCGAAGTTAACTAACAAAATTTCATAATTTTATAACTCTAAATCGCTTCACTAGATATAATCTTTTTTAACTCTATATCACAACAATTTTTATTGCATTCCAGTTTGAGGAAATTTATTGACTAATTTATGTTGGGTTCGCCATCAGATCTGGGTTGAAAAATTCCTCACTTTATTGTGATTTCAATTTTTTTCCCCTTTGGCTGTGCATCTGATCTGGATTGAAAAATTTCCCACTTTATTTTGATTTCAGTTTTTTTCACCTTTGGCTGTATTGTAAATATTATTTGATGTTGAACTTGATAATTATCAAATCTAATCTGGGTTCGCCATCTTCATTTTGATCCAAAATAAATTTTTTTATTTTTATTTTTTTGTAAGTATGATCAGATCCGAAAATCAAATAAATAAACAATAGTGTTTTATAATCTATTCCACATTTGAGATAAAGATATAGTGTAATTTTTGTGATTCGAATTTCAAATGTTAAGCAAAATTGGAATTTTTTGATTTTTGAAGTGCGTTTGATTGCATTGGTGGAAAATAGGTGAAAAGAAAAATTTTCCGATGAAAAGACTTGTCTAGAAATTATTTTCATGGAATTATGAATTGCAAGTGTTTAATTGGTTTAATTTTTTAGGTGGAAAAAGTTCGGAATTTTTTAAGTTTTGGCGTTTGATTAACATTATTTTTATGACAAATAAAGTAAAATTTAATTATTTTAATTTTTTTAAAATTTTCTTTTTACTTTTTTAAAACATATTTGTACTTGATAATAGTACTGTTATTTTTTGAAATAAAAATAAGTCAATTAATAACAATAAAATTGATCAAACGATTCTTTCAAAAATGGGGTACTTGACAATTACTTTGTGTATCACTTTTTCCCCTATATATATGTGGTTCTGGTTCTTAATATATTACAAGTTCATTTGCCTCTTATTTTATTCTCTCTTTCTCTTTAATTTATAACATGTTATCAGCACGATTCTTTAAAAAATAATAGCTAGAAGTTATTCAAATGACCAACATCACTAAACTCGAGTTTGTTGCACTTGACATATCTGAAAAAAATTTATTTATCATGGGTCCTAGATACTGATATTCATCTTGTCTCAAAAGGTCTGGGAGAGACAATAAAAGAAGGAAACAAAGAATACCTGCAGGATCGTGCAAAATCACTTATATTCATTCATTACCAACTTCATGATGGATTGAAAGTTGAATATCTTACTGTGAAAGATCCACAAATTCTTTGGAAAAACTTGACTGAAAGATTTGATCATCAAAGGACTATAAATCTCTCCAAAGCCCGCTATGAATTGATGCATATCCGTTTGTAGGATTTCAAAATGGTTAGTGAGTAAAGTTCTAAACTATTCAGAATATGTTCAAAATTAAACTTTTGTGGAGAAGGAATCACTGATCAAGTTATGTTGGAATTTTTTTTTTCCACCTTTCATGCCTCGAATGTGCTCCAGTAGCAGTTATATCGTGAACGTGGTTTTAAAATGTACTCTGAACTTATATCATGTCTGCTTGTAGCTGAACAAAATAATGAATTGCTGATGAAAATCATGGGTTACGTCCAACTGGTTCTGTACCATTGCTTGAATCAAATGATTCTGCATTTCCTGAAGCAAATGCAATATCAAAACATGAACATGGATGTGGACGTGACGCGAACACGGACGTGGAAGAAATCATGGACGAAATTTTCAGGAAAACAATCAGCAACAAGTGAACAATTTTAAAAAGTACAAAGCAAACGAAAAATAGCATATCAAGTAAGGAGCATGAAGAAATTTGCTTTAGATGTGGAATGAAAGGGCATTGGACACATACTTGTCGTACGGAAAAACTTCTTCTGGATCTCTATAAAAAATCAATCAAGGGAAAAGAAAAAGTAGAGACAAATTTAGCTAATTATAGTGGTCCAATTGATGTGACTCATTTGGACGTATCGACTTCTTTGCTGACCCTAATGGCAATATTGATCATTTAATTGGAGGTGGTGTACTTGAGAATATTGATTCATTTAATTTTCAATATTTGAGTAGTTATTTTTTTGTTTAAAAGTTAGTATGAATTATATTTTTACTTATTCTTTAAAGTTAGAGATATTTAAATTATTAAGCTTTTTTTTTTATTTGATTAAAAGTGTTGTTTAATTTCTTTTTATGAAATCAACTTTTTAGAATATTTATTTTGTTATGTTTATAAATTCAGGATGAATTGTTAGGATATTTGTTTAGTCGATAGTGCAACTACACACTATTCTTCAAGACGAAAAGATTTCTTAAACTTAACATCATCAGAAAATAATGTTAATACAATATCAGGTGCATCCAAAATTGTTGAAGGCTTCGGAAGAGCTTGTATCATTTTATCAAATAATACAAAATTATATGTTGACGATGCACTTTATTCTAGCAAATTCAGAAGAAATTTACTTAGTTTTAAAGATATTCGCTGAAATGAATATCACATTGAGACGATGTATGAAAATAATGCAGAATATCTTTGTAAAACTTCTTTTATATCTGGCCAAAAGCAGATAAAAGAAAAACTTCCGGCACTCACTTGTGGCATGTATTATACATATATAAAGATGATTGAATCAAATATTATCACGAACCCGAAGTTCGTTGATCCAAAAAGTTTTATACTTTGTTATGATAGACTTGGACATCTAGGAGTAATAATAATGCGCCGAATAATTAATAACTCACAAGGACATCCTCTAAAGAACCAGTTGATTGTTTTACCTAATGATTATCCATGTGCTATTTGTTCGCAAGGCAAGTTGTTTATTAGACCTTCGACTACAATAGTCAATATTGAATCTCCAACTTTTTTGGAAAGAATTCAAAGGGATATATATGGGCCAATACACCCACCATGTGAACCATTTCAGTATTTTATGGTTTTACTTGATTCATCTACTAAATGGTCCCATGTTTTCCTACTTTCCACTAGGAATGTAGCCTTTTCTAGACTACTTGCTCAAATTATAAAGTTACGAGCTCAATTCCCTAATTACTGAATCAAGACAATTCGTCTTGATAATGCCGGTGAGTTTAGATCACAGATATTCAATGATTATTGTAAGTTAATTGGAATTGAGGTTGAACATTCGGTTGCTCACGTCCATATACAAAATGGATTAGCTGAGTCATTTATCAAACGTTTACAATTAATTGCTAGACCATTACTCATGAAAACAAAACTTTAAACTTCTGTTTAGGGTCATGCCATATTACATGCTGCATCGTTGATTTGTTTAAGACTAACTGCATATTATCAATATTGTCATTTGCAACTTGCAATTGGTCATGAACCTAATATTTCTCACTTAAGAGTTTTTGGTTTTGCCGTCCAAGTCCCAATTTCACCCCCCACAACGTACTAAAATGAATCTCCAACGAATACTTGGAATTTATGTTGGTTTTGATTCACCATCAATAATAAAGTATCTTGAACCTTTAACGGGTGACTTATTTATTGCACGATTTGCAGATTGTCATTTTGACGAAATGGCTTTCCCAACCTTGGGAGGAACAAAACTACATCATGAAAAACAAGGTAAAAATTCGTGGAATGAAAAAACTCTGTCTCACTTTGATCCCCGCAACAATCAATGTGAGTAAGAGGTTGGAAAAATCATTCACTTGTAAAGATTTGCAAATCAATTACCCGATGTATTTATTGACACAAGAAAAGTGACAAAGTTACATATACCAGCATAAAATATTCCTACACAAATTGATATCCCTAAAGGACAATTTGTTGTAGCAAATGAATCTCAAATACGTCAGAAGTGTAGTTGACCAGTTGGTGCTAAAGACTCTGTACCTCGAAAAAATAACTACAAGAGAAAAACCAACCAAAAACTTCAGAAGAAGTAATATTGGAAAAGATTGATGAATCAAATATTGAACATATGGTTCTTGCAGAACCACAAGTATCCGAAAATAATGAGATTTCAACAAATTATTTAGTATCTCATAAATTATGGAAAAGAAATACTATTGTCATAGATGACATTTTCGCCTTTAATATGACTCTTGAAATAATAAAAGATGAGGATGTTGAACCACTGTCTGTGAAAGACTGTCAACATAAAAATGATTGGCCAAAATTGAAAGAAGACCTACAAGCAGAGTTAAATTCCTTAGAGAAAAGAAAAGTATTCGGACATGTAGTTCAAACACCTGAAATGTAATCCCTGTAGGATACAAATGGACTTTTGTAAGGAAGAGGAATGAAAATAATGAGGTTACAAAATACAAAGCTCGACTTGTAACTCATGGTTTCTCTCAAAGACCAGGAATTAATTATGAGGAAAAGTATTCTCCCGTAATGGATATTATCACTTTTAGATTCTTAATTAGTTTGACTATGTCACAAATGTTTGATATGCGCCTTATGGATGTAGTGATTGCTTATCTATATGGTTCACTTGATAGTGACATATACATGTAAGACCCTGAAGGACTAAAAATGCCAGAAACAAATTATACATGCCCAAGAACTATGTTCTCTATTAAATTGCAAAGATCATTATATAGATTGAAACAATCCGAACGCATGTTGTATAATCGTCTTAGCGAATATTTGTTGAAGGAATGTTATAAAAATGATGGCATTTGCCCGTGTGTTCTCATAAAGAAAACAAATAGTGGATTTGTGATTATTGCAGTATATGTGGACGATTTAAATTTGATTGGAACTCCTAAAGAGCTCAATAAAACTGATGAGCGAGAAAGTCAAACCTCGATGCGCGTGCCCGTGAGACCCATAACGAGATCCGACGCCAAAAAGGTTCAAGATTCGAGGCTCAACAAGTAATTAAAGTCAAGAAAACAAGTCAAGAATCAAGTTGGAGCCAAAGATTGAAGAAATGGAGTTTCAGCCAAGATCGGTCGACCGAAAGTCACTCCGGTCGACCGAAAGTTTGCAGAGAATTTTGAAGGCAGCCTCAGTCGCCTTTCGGCTGAGGCTTGGTCGACCATGTGATCAACCGAAATAATTTCGGTCGACCGAAACACCCCGTTTCAGAAAAACGAGGTTTTTCTTGCAATTTTCGAATTTACATTTTTTACCCATTTTGTACATTATATACACATTTTTCATTTCAAACCTCATAACTTGGTTGTTCATTGTGTTGCTCTTGAGAGAGTCCCCCATGGGTGAGGTAAACCCTTGTTCTTTATCTTGTATCTACTAGGAAATTAATCAACTATATCTTGAGTATTATTATTCTTGTGTTGTTGTTTATTTTCGCTACCTTGAAATTTGTTTGGTTGATACTCATTGGGTTAGGGTTAGCTTAATCCTTGAATTTTGGGTTAGATTTAAACTTGAGTTAAGGTGTTTATCGCTTTATTTACCACTTTAGCTTTTTTGGATTTTGTATTAAATTGTTGTGAGAATTTTCGGTCAATATACCGAAGGGGTTCGCATCATTTGGTATCAGAGCTTGACTATAATTTGGTAAACCTATCATTTACATTTGTTGTTCATAAAAAAAAAAAGAAGCGAAAATTGGAAAAAATTGGGGAAAATTTACATGCCCCATGTGTATTTGTTGATTCCATGTATTGGGTATATTGGTTGTGAGTTTGTTGGGGGAATTCCATTTTCATTCAATACAAAACCTATACTTTCCAAATTGTGTACTCAAAGTGTTTGATAAATTATCCCAAAGAAAAAAAATACTCCATTAGTGTTTTATTGTTCAATGCCCATATAATGCTAATTATTTGGGGCTATCCAATTCCCATCATTGAGATTGTGTTATCAACATTTTATTCCATATATCACTTGCTCCATACATTGAAAAATTGTTGATCATTCATTCCTTGCCACATTTGAGTTGTTGGGGGTGTTTATCTATCCACAATAAATACATTCAAGGCCACTTAAAGATTAAGTACAAAGTGTTTGCTAAATTGCCTCATTGAAAATTTACACTCTTGTGCTATTTGCTCTACATCTATGCCTTATCAAATATTTGTGGTTTGTCAATCCATTGCTTAAATTGTATTCCTAGCATCTTTTCCCACATAATAATTGTTCCTTTTAAGTATAGCAAGCACATAAATTCCACTTACTATTGTATTTACTTGTTATAAATTCCTTCTTCCTTGTTTGTGATTTCTTTGACTCCACAAGAATTATACTTTGTGGTTTAGTTGATTACCTTCCTTGGAAAATTTGAGAAATGAGATTTTGAGTGGAAAAATGCAAGAGCGGTGAAACACTTTCACACTTGCACACCATGTCAAATTTCAATACTCAAATTCAAGATTTGAAGTACTTGTTACAAAATCTTTCAACCACCATGGCTAGACAAATGGAGATTATTGGGGGTGAGTTGGAAAATTTAGGAACTAGAGGGGAGAGTACATTAAATAGGGGAGGTGAAGAAATGATGTGTAGTAGAAGAAGGGTGAGGGAAAATTTTGGGGACATTGTGTATAGGAATGAAGTTAGAAAACAAAATAGGAATTTGAATAGGAAAATTAGAATGAATGTTTGGGATGATGAAGGGGATGGTGAACAAAATAAGAGTATGAATAGGAAAAAAAGAGAGTGGTTAGATGATAGGAGAAATGGAGTTGATGAAAATATTGATAGTGTGAGAATGCAAAATTCATCACTCCATGGGATGAGTAAAAGTGGAGAAGTAGTGAAGGAGATGAATGTTAGGCCACCACAATCTTTGGCCCATGCTAATGAGATTGAGGAACATGGGGAGGATAATTTCTACACTAGGTGCCTAGTAAGTGATAAACCATGTAATCTCATGATAGATGGGGAGATTGACACTAATTTGGTGAGTGCTAGTAGAGTTGAGAAATTGGGATTACCGGCTATGAAACATCATAATCCTTATGTGTTGCAAATGTTGGGTGACAATGGGGAGGTGAGAGTGAGTGATCAAGTTCTTCTTACTTTCAACATTGGAACCTATAGTGACCAAGTGTTATGTGATGTAGTTCTCATGCACACTACACACATAATTTCGGGGAGATCTTGATAAGGTGATAGGAGTGTAGTACATCATAAGAGGAAGAATCGGTATAGTTTCCAATTAAATGGGAAAAAGGTGGTGCTCCTACCTTTGAGTTTAGAGGAAGTTCATAAAGATCAAATGAAACTCAAGAAGGAGTTTGAATAAGAAAATGAGAAAGAAAAGAAAAAGAAACAAAGAAAGAAAAGGAAAATTTGATTGAGCCAATTGAGGAAGAAACAAAAGAGAGGCAAAATGAGAGTATGAGAGTTGGGGCCACGTCCCTAGAAAAAGGATAGGCAATGAGGGTTGGAGCCACGACTCAAGAAAAAGGAGAGGTAAGAGAAGAACCTATGGTTGAGGTTCCTACCTCAGAAAAATGTGAGGAAGTGATGAGTGCCACCAAGAAAATTGAGAGCAGAGATCTCACCAAAATATTCTTTAGTCTTGAATATTCTAATACTTCCCTCCCTAACTTGGTTACTTCCTTATTGCAAGAGATCGTGAGACCGACTTATCAAAGCAACCAAGAACTCAAAAGTCATGCCGAGTGGGAGAATTTTATGGAGATATTTCCCTACCACAACAAATATAATCAAGGTAAAGAAAATATGGTAAGTGCAACGTCTAGGAGTTATACTCCTAACATTTCCTTAAATGCAAGGTTATTATATTTGGACTACATTAAGGGATTGTATGACATTCATGTGGACTTGACAAATGAAATTTTGTCGTGTGAAAATGTTGCATGCAATGAAGGTCGTTGGCATGATAAATTCCTCATTTGTAAATCCAAATATTTGTGTGTGCCTATTTTCCTAAATGCCAAATTTCCTTATTTTGAATGTAGTAGAGACATAAATGTTAACGACCCGATTATGTCTAACATGCATGTCTCATGTGGTAAATTTTATAGACAAAATGGATTTTTATGTTGTGAAAACAAACTCTCCATTCCTAGTTGCTCAAATGCCAAAACTTTTTGTCATGAACTTATTATGGGCTTGCAAGCTAATAATCCGAAATTGTTTAACATTTATGAATCATGTGGTGAGCTATATTTGGATGAATTTTATAGACATGATCATTATTTGTTTTGGAATATTAGACTGTTTGTTCCTAAATGTGCCATGTGGGAGTTGCTAATGAGAGGGGCACATAGTGGATGTAGGGGGAGACAATTTTGAGTCAAAGGGGCCTTGGGAAAATTTTGTGAATGTTTTCATTGGCCAAATTCAAATGATGGTGTTAATTATGTAGTTGTTAAATTTGCATGCAATTTAATTGCTCATCCTATTAGCAAATTTTCGCTACTTGATGTTACTTATGGCCATAGCCTACTAACTCCTTTGAGCTTGATGCACTTCTTTATTGATGGAAATGTTAGTTTAGGTAGACATAAAAAGACAAATTTTGTTAAGCCCCTTTTCTGGAAGAATGATCCTCCATTTGATGGGGGCGGTGAACAACATACTTCTAAAGTCGACCATGGAAGGAAACATATTCCCTTTGACCCCGGTGGTTGTGTGTGTTTCTATTTGTGGAAGGAGAAACCCCCTGATCAAATAAAGTCTCAATTGCTACTCTGCATTGTTGGCACAATTCAAGCTCTTGGCAACGCCTTCAAATTGATTTTGCATGGTGAGTATGAACTTTCAGTTACATTTATTGTGTCTAAATTTTCTATTTTTATTGTAGGTGTCGATTCGTGGTCGAATCTCTTTCGAGATGGAAGGGATGATGAGAATCGCGAAGGTCCAACTTCATTGCACGAACCTGTGATCCACAATGTTGCAAGATCAAAGTTCAAGGAGTTTCACGACAGTTCATTCAAGCAAGATTCGAGATCGAATCCTTTTCAAGAGGGAGGGGATGATGAGAACCAAGAAAGTCAAACCTCGATGCGCGTGCCCGTGAGACCCATAAAGAGATCCGACGCCGAAAATGTTCAAGATTCGAGTCTCAACAAGTAATTAAAGTCAAGAAAACAAGTCAAGAATCAAGTTGGAGTCAAATATTGAAGAAATGGAGTTTCAGCCAAGATCGGTCGACCGAAAGTCACTCCGGTCGACCGAAAGTCTGTAGAGAATTTTGAAGGCAGCCTCAGTCGCCTTTTGGCTGAGGGTTGGTCAACCGAAAGTCCCATTTCGGTCGACAATGTGATTGACCGAAATAATTTCGGTCGACCAGTTCGGTCAACCGAAACACCCCGTTTCAGAAAACAGGTTTTTTCTTGTAATTTTCGAATTTACATTTTTTACCCATTTTGTACATTATATACACATTTTTCATGTCAAACCTCATAACTTGGTTGTTCATTGTGTTGCTCTTGAGAGAGTCCCCATAGGTGAGGTAAACCCTTGTTCTTGATCTTGTATCTACTAGGAAATTAATCAACTATATATTGAGTATTATTATTCTTGTGTTGTTGTTTATTTTCGCTACCTTGAAATTTGTTTTGTTGATACCCATTGGGTTAGGGTTAGCTTAATCCTTGAATTTTGGGTTAGATTTAAACTTGAGTTAAGGTGTTTATCGCTTTATTTACCACTTTAGCTTTCTTGAGTTTTGTATTAAATTTTTGTGGAAATTTTCGTTCAATATACTGAAGGGGTTCGCATCAAAAACTGTAGATTATTTAAAGAATGAATTTGAGATGAAAGATTTGAGAAAAACTAAATTTTTTCTTGGGTTGAAAATTGAACATTTCACAGAAGGATTATTTGTTCATCAATCTTCTTATACAAAAAAAGTCTTAAATCATTTTTATATCGACAAAGTACATCCAATGGCATCCCCTATTGTTGTTCGATCACTTGATGTGAAAACAGATCCATTTCGTTCACTTAAAGATGGAGAAAAAATTCTTGATCCTGAAGTACCATATCTTAGTGCAATTGGAGCGCTAATATATCTTGCAAATTGTACTGACTCGACATAGCTTTTTCTAGTAAATCTCCTTACAAGATATAGCTCTACACCAACTCAAAGATGTTGGAATGGTGTTAAACACATTTTTCGATACCTAAAGGGTACTATTGATATGAGATTATTTTATTCTCAATAATTGGGATCTTCTTTAGTGGATATGCATGTTATCTCTCTGATCCACATAAAGCTAAATCGCAAATAGGATATGTGTTTACACGTGGAGGAACGGCTATATCATGGAGATCCGTGAAACAAATCTTGACAGCATCATCCTCAAACCATTCAGAAATTATTGCAATCCACGAGGCAAGTCGAGAATGTGTATGGTTGAGGAACATGACCCATCATATCCAAGCATCATGCGGATTAACTTCAACTAGAGACAGTCCAACAATTTTGTATGAAGATAATGCAGCTTGTATTGCACAACTTAAAGGAGGTTTCATCAAAGGAGATAGAACAAAGCATATCTCTCCAAAATTATTCTATACGCATGAGCTTCAGAAAAATGGTGATATTGATGTTCAACAAATTCGCTCGTGTGACAATGTAGTTGATTTATTCACAAAGGCATTGTCAACATCTACATTCAGAAAATTGTTTCATGAGATTGGAATGTTTTGACTCAAATATTTATAGTGATCAGTATAAGGGGGAGTAACTGTACTCTTTTTCCTTTGCCTAGGTTTTGTCCCACTGGACTTTCCTGGTAAGGTTTTAACGAGGCAACATTTATTGTAATACTCCAAAATAACTGTACTCATTTTCCTTCCTTTGATTTTTTCCATTGAGTTTTTATCAAACAAGGTTTTAACGAGACATATATTTTGTAATATGTCATTCAAGGGGGAGTGTTATAAAATATTATACTATATAGTGAATGACATTCATACCCCTGTAACCCTAGAGATAATTACTTTTTGTATCAATTTCATTCCCTATATATATGGGGCACTGGTTCTTAATATATTACAAGTTCATTTACCTCTTTATTTTCTTCTCTCTTCACTCTAGTTTATAACAGTGGTGCAATTATAAAATCTATATTTTAATAAATGTATATATATAATGTGGTGTAGTTAACAAAATTAGTGGTGTCAATATAATTACCCTAATTAAATTACAATTACAGTAGGAAATTTTTTGTTAGTTGTAACTTCCTTTTAGAATTGTACTATTTTTACTAACAATAATATTAGAACATCTTCAAAAGGCTTTTTATATTTATATAAAAAAACATATTCTACGTAATAGAGAATATCTTTTAATTTTAAGAGCAACATTTTTTACACACTTCAATAAACTATTCCTTTTTAGCTTTTTATTTTTAAAAAAGTTATGGCCGTTCTTTATTTTTAGTTAATATACTATATCTTTAAAAGTCAATGGCCAATGAAATTAAATATTTAATAAAGAAAGTTGATATATGGAATATGGAATATTGAAAATTGAAATTATTTGGATGCATTTAATAATATAGAGTAAGTTTGACTCTCTAAATTTGGAAAGCTAAAGCCACTTCCACTCTCTAAATTATAGAGTCGATTGGTATTAAATTTTAAGTATTGATTCTCTAAATTAAAGATCATTTTAAGTTTAAAGAGCCGGTTGAATTAAAAGATAGACTCTTTATATTTGAATAGCATATTTTACATAATAGAGAGCGTCTTTCTAAAAAAAAAAAAATTACAAGCTCCAATAAACTCTTTATTTTTTACTCTTTGTTTTACTTTTTCATAAAAATTTTTTATCATCTTTCTTTATTTTCAATTAACTTTTAATTTTTTAAAAGTGAATTACCAATAATATCAAATATGTTTAAAAAAAAAAAGTTAATTTAGGAACATTGAAGATTGTAACTTTTTATGCATTTAATAATCGAGAGTTGATTTGGTTCTCCAAATTTGGAGAGTCAAACTTACTCTCTATATTAAAATGATAAACATCACATTTAGTTTCCTATCCCCCCCCCCCTCCCCCACCCCCACATGTTATATTTTAGAGACTTTTTATAGGAATATTTTTAGATAACATTATGACATAGCGTACTTGCATTGGACAATAAAAATAATAAGTAGTTGAGTAGTTGTTTTCATCATTCAATGAATGTATGTCATGTCACACTTAAAATGTCTCTCTTGAATTATTGTTTTTTTTTTTCTATAAGGTTACCACTGGCACTCCCTTACAAGATTCCTAAGTTAACTTATCCCTTTCCCCAGTATCTAAGGATCACAACAGGCTCACTCCGGCCAATAATCCTATCTCTCTGGGTCACTCAGGGTTAACTTAAAAACAGTACGGCTTCTAAATATCAAGTTATGCTTTTATGATATGCATAGTATGAAATGATTTAAATCATCAACAAAATTTACATCATATGAACAACTGGAAAAAACATAAATATAAAATGCAAAACATAAAAGTTTTTTGGAGATTTATTAAAACATTATAAAGAAAATACAACTAAGGGTTTCCCTTTCGGAAAATCCCTTAGGGGATAATATAAAACTTAAAAGAAACAAGTACCTTGAAGGTATTCACAGTTTTTCCTATACAGGGGTTCCTATTTGGATTGATGAATTTTTCTGATAAGGAAGGTTTAGAGTAGAGAACAAGGAGATCACAGGCTGAAAACTCTTGCCTCTATCTTTGAAAACCAACTCCTTATATAGAGAAATTCTTGGGAGCGGAAAAAATTCTATCCTACAGCTGTCTTTACTTTTCTAAAGTTTCCTTCTACTTTTTTGACACGCGTTTCTCCGAGCAACTCTGGTCAAAAAAGTTTTGGACATCTTATCTTAAGAGCATCTTTCTTTTGAAAAGTTATTTGTCTTGTTGCGTCGGCAGCATTTCTTCTTTTTTTAAAAGTCTCTTGTCTTGTTGCATCGGCAGCATCTCTTCTTTTCTATGTGTTCAGATTATGTTCTGCTGTGGATGAAAATGACATTCCACTGTCTGAATTATTAAAAGCTTCTCCTTCATGGCCTTCGTGACTGTTTTCTGGACTTGATTCATTATCTTCTGGTTCTGGAACGATCTGTGGATACTCTGAAATTTCTTTTTCTCTATCTGTTTTATTTTGGGAATAAATTCTTTCAAAAAAATTTTCTATGGTCTCACTCATTTTTTCTTGGAGATCTTTTTCTTTTTTCTTTTTGATTAAAAAATTTTTCTTTCTTTTTGGAATTTCTTCTTTGCTAGATGGAGTCTTCTGAAGTTTTTGTATCTGTGAAAGTAACTGATTTATAGAAACAATGTCGTCTTCTGGATCTTGGGCTTCTTGGACAATTTCTTTTCCTTTAGTATTCTGGCTACTTGATTCTTCTTGGGTTTTTTGTAATGGGCTGAGATTTTGGGCTGGGCTGGAAATTTGTTCTTGGGATTCATGGGAGTATTTAACAAGAAAATCAAACTTTCCACTGGGCTGGCCCAATGTGTCCCAATTTTCTTTTGTCTGAAAGGGAAATTGCTGAGTTCTTTCAAAATTAAAATGGTCTTGTGAATTAGGGAAATCAACAGTTCCCTGAGTCTGTTGGACTTTTGGCAAGTCCATAGCCATCAACGGGTTTGAAAAGTCTTTACCAGCTACCGTTTGAGCTGGACTAGCTACTGACTTCTTGGGCTCAGTAGTACCTTTTCCTATTTTCAAACTAATCACTTCTCTTTCTAATTCTATGATTTTCTTTTGTAAGTGAGTTCTTTCTGAAACAAGGTTTTGATTGGCTTCATTAATCACTCTGAAGTTGTTCTTCATACATTCACAGTGATTGCAAAAAATGTTCTCTTCTCTGCTTGGGGAAAAATCTAGAGGAGGGTCTTGGTAATTTTTGAGAGAAGGGGAAATGAAAAAGTTAATACCTATGAGCTATCTTGCTGAATCTAAAGCTTCTTTCAAATTTGTAAAACCTTTATAAAGAGGGTCTCTGAAATTGCTAATGCTTTCTAGGACTTCTAACCATGTATGAAAGACTCCTAACTTATGACCTTTAATGACAACATAAAATTTGAATCTAGTTCTGTTCTGATTAAAATGTTCTGACAATGCATTTAAACATGCAAGAAAGTATTTCTGGTCTTTTGGATTTTTATTGTAAGAAATCCACAAATTGTCTAAAATGCATTTTTCTTCTTTTGAAAGTGAAACGTGTGCTAATGCTTTAAAAGAAATGTTACTACTAGGAAAACAAGTAAGTTCTTGATTACCAAATCTAATTCGTTCTGAGTAATTTGTTCTGTTCTGAGTAGATGGAGTCTGAAATGATGCAAAGGAATTCCTGGTCTTGGAGGAGGTCTAGACATCTGTGGAAAAAAGATCATGATGAGTTTACCTCAAAAATTTCTTTATTTTCTACCATCCTACTAAGAATGTCTGCTGCTTTATTATCTACTCCTTTAATATGTTCAAATTCTATGTTTATTCCTGTATTAGTAATTCTATCAACGAAATTCAACCATCTTCTTCTGCTAGTTTTCTTAGAATCTAATTTTAACTTATTATAGAAAGAAACTATAGCAACACAGTCTGTTCTTATAATGATTTATTTCTTAGAAATAATAAATAATTCAAAACTATCTAGGGCATAATTAACAGCTAAGAGTTCTGCATCTATGCTACTCATGTTTCCTTTTTCTTTATAATTACCACTATTATATCTACAAATTCTTTCTGTGTTTTTATCAGCATATCTATTTGATTTACATAATAGAATGGCTCCCCATCCTAATATGCTTCCATCTGTTTCTATAATAAGGAAATCTGTATCTAAAGGCATTGCTAATTTTGGTAAATTCCTTATTCTTTCTTTGATTTCTTGTACGAGTTTTGTATCTTCTTTATTAAAATATCTTTGTCCTGTTGGAGAGGTCTTAGAATATAAGGGTCCTAAAATTTTTCCTAAATCTTTAATAAATGGTCTTGCATAATTTACTAATCCTAAAAATTTTTGGATTTGTTTAAGATCTTCTAATTTATCTGGAAATTCTAAAGCTTTCTGAGCTATATGAGGTTGTAACTTAATTTCTCCTTGGCCTATATTTACTCCTAGAAAATCTATGTATTCTTTGAATAAAATCATTTTCTTTTTACTAATGATTAAACCATGTTTAATGAATTCTGAAAAAACAATTTGTAAATGTCCTCTATGTTCTCTCCTATTTTTGCTAAAGACTAAAATATCATCTATGTATGCAATAATAAACTTACTATGCTTGTTAAAAATATCTTCCATTTTTCTTTGAAAAATGCTAGGTGCATTTTTTAATCCAAATGGCATGACTAACCATTCATAATGTCCTTCAGGACATGTGAATGCTGTCCATTTAATACTATCTGGGTGCATTTTAACTTGCCAAAATCCTGATTTTAAATCAAACTTACTAAAAATTTTACATTCTTGTATCTTATTAATTAAAACTGTCTTATCCGGAATTTTATATGCATCATCTATTGTATTATCATTAAGTCTTTTGTAATTAATAATCATTCTACTTTTTCCTCTAACTATTTCTGAGTGTTTTCTAACAATAAAAGCTGCTGATCTATGAGGGCTATCTGATCTTCTAATGACTCCTAATTTCATTAGTTCTTCTATATGCATTTTAAAATCTTCTAAATCCAAATTAGTTGCTTCTATGTTCTTAGTTCTTATGATATATTCTGGATTTTTAATCTTTATTTCACAAAAAATCTTATCTTTTTCCCAGTATTTTAAAACATTTTCTCCTAAAATCTCCATCTTTTCTAATCTATTTATTAAATTCTCTATATCCTGTTCTGTAACCAACATGTCATAAATTTTTTCATTATCAATAAATTGATAATCTATTTCTATATCTTCTAGTTCTTCATCACTTTCTTCTTTTAAATCTTCTAAAAGCTGACATTCTTTTTCTTTGTTACAGGAGCAAATTTTTTCTGCTTTAGGGCTTCCACCACGCTTCTCAGCGTACTCTGATGGATAATGTATTGTCTGGGCTGGTGTAAATAATGTATGTTTTTGGAAATGTATAAAATCTTTTGTAATTGTAACACTACCATTGTCTTTTAATAAAAAACTAAGTCCTATAATAAAGTCTGTTTCTTTTAAATTGAGGGATCTAACCTATGTAGAGTCTCTTGGTAATGTATATTCTGTACTAAGGCCACAGTTTGTTTCAAAACTTATTTTACTGTTTGGTCTTAATAATTCTGTATATGTATATAATCCTCCATCCATTTGTTGTGCATTAATTGGATTTTTGGATTCTATAACATATTGATCTGGAATTAGTCTTTTATTTATTATACAATTACTACTTCCTGAGTCTATTAATCCTAAACATTTTATTATGTAATTTCCTATTCTGATCTGACATTTTACTTTGATTGTTTTAAGTTTTTCTGGATTACAAATTACTTGAACATAATTAATTTGTGAACATTCTAAATCTGGTTCTTCTATCATGATTTGCTTATCTTTCCTCTTTGATTCTAATATTTCAATTCTTTTAATCATTAGTTTTTGCATTTCTTCTAAACTTTCAATTCTTTTTCTAAGAATCCTTATTTCAGAAATTTCTAGCTTATTTCTTTCTACTTCAATGTTTATTTCTTCTTTCTCTAGAATCAAATTTTCTTCTAAACATCTTATGCATGCTTCTTTATAACATTCTAAACATTTAGCTCTAAGTTTTCTTGCTGGATACCATTTACAAATAAAACATGTTATGTTATCCATTCCTATGTTCTTTTGCCATTTATGCCTACATGAATCTATAGATGTCTCCATGAATTCAGTTTCTTGTTCTGATTCTGATTCTTCATCTATTTTGAATTTAGTAAATTCATCTAAGATTTCATAATCAGATTGTTCTTCTTTTATATTAGTCTGATCTTCTATTGATATGATATTGTAAATAGATTCTTTATCTGAAATATATTCATCTAACTGTATTAGATCTTCATTGGTACATTCTATAAGAGTACTTTTCTTATCATAATTGTTTATTCTTTTAGGACATGTTCTTGCTAAGTGTTCATTGCTATTACAAACAAAGCAATTTAATTTATTTTTATAAGTTCTTTCTGGCTTAAATTTTCGAACGTGTCTTTTTTCATCTAAATAAGGTTTTCTCTTATTTGATTTTCTTAAGAAGTATCTTTTCTTAATTGGGTTTCTAAAATTCTTCTTGTATTTTTTCTTATAAGGTTTAGATGTTGAAGCTCCATAGGTTTGAGGTGTAAAAATATCTTTACAAAATTTATAATCTGTCTTTTTTAATTGCTTTTGGATTTGTAATTTTACGCATTTTCCTTCTAAGCATCTTATTACATGTTGTATTCTTTGTCCTATACTCCAGCTTTTATCTGGAAATTCTTTTACTGATGCTAGATTATTCCATGATTCTGTAATTTCTAATCCTAATGGTCCTGGTAATTTATGAAATAGCTTATTTCCTATTTCTTGGTTAAATGTATTTCCTGAAATTGAGGTCTGATAATAATATTCATTTAAAAATCTTTTTACATACTTACTTTTAGTCCATTTATATAAATTAAGTTGTTCTAAGTCTCTCATTGCTTTTCTTTGTATACTCATATGTCCTGAATTGGGGTCTGCTCCTGTGACTAAAATTTGTACTTTGTTAACAAAATTATAAGGGTTACTTCCTAATTGTACTAATTGATCATATTCTTCTTTTCTTTCTATCTTATAGGCTTCCCACATTGCCTTTGTGCTTTCTCCTAAAAATGTTTTTAAATATCTATACATATCTGATGGTTCCATGTCTTGTATGTTTCTAATATAATGTCCTATTATGGTGTTCTTCCAAACATCTATGACATTTGTCCATGTTTGTGGATCATGTGCTGTGATGTTTAATATTTGTGCTTTAGAGGCTGTTTGGAATTCTATTTTTTGTTCTAATGGTCTCTCACTTCCTCTTGCTATGTATTTACTATTTTGCGGTGGTTCATTATATGTATTATAGGCTCCTCTAGGAGGAAAACCATCTCCATAAGTAAAAATTTCATGTTTAACAGTCTTATCAAAAGGGGTTTCATCAAATGTTCTGTATCTAGTTGTATCTTCCATGAGTTCTTTTGTATAACTATAATCTGTAACTTCTGTATTATTATCATTTTCTTCATTAATAATACCTACCCTAATATTCTGTTCTAGGTCATAATATAAATACTCATTTTCCTTTATCTGTTTTAAAATATACATTTGATCTTCTAATTCTAGGAGTTCTTCTTTATTTAAGATAATACCTAATTCTTTTGGATAAATAATTTTATCAATATCTTCTCCTATTAGTTCTATGTGAACATTATCTTGATGAGGAGGTTCTTGTTGTTCTTCATCAGAAGTCTTTGGTACATATTGATAATCAGTAAATCTTAGGCTTGTTCTTTCTTGTGCGTCTTTATAAGTTAAAGATTCTCTAGGTGCTATTGGCTTTTCTTCTTCTTCTAAAAATTTATCCATATCCCATTCTAATCCAGCTAATTGTTCTGATGAAAATTCTTTAGGTTTAACCATATTTATTCCTTTACTACTCATTAATCCTACTACTTTATCCATATATACTTTGTATTTTGTCTGAGAATTAATTGAACATCTTCCTAAGAATCCTACATGTATTAAAAGGTTTTCTCCACTATTAGTATCTTCGTATCCTTTAGTTTGTATACCTATTTTAATTTTTTCTGAAAAATCTCTGATAGTCATTAAAAAGTCTGGATTGCAGTAAATAATACCGTTATTATTATTCATATCTACTTCCATACTTGCTATTTGTCCTTTTTCTATATTATTAAATCTTTCATCATATATAGTAATCAATGTCTTACATCCTAAGCTTCTTCGAGTTAATCCTTTTATTCCTATTACAATTAATCCTAAGTGAATAAATCTAAAATTTCTTTTTCTAAGTTCTTTTTTAGAATCTTCTGAAATTAGATTTAATTTAACTACCTGGTTTCCAATACATTGTATTTCTATTTCTCTATGATGTCTAAAGAATTGGGTTCTTGATTCAAAAATTCCTCTGTTATATAGGACATCTGGATTAAGTACTCTTAATCCATGTGTCTGGAATCTTGCATAATCTTGTTCTGGATCTATAATTTCTTCAAGATTTTGATTATGTTGTTCTACTCTTCTCAAAACTCTATCTAAGAAATTTCTACTTTCTCCTGATGTACTTGGTCTAGATGTTCCTTCACTAATTGTTCTTGATCTTCCTATAAATGGAGTTGTTAAATTCATCTTGAAAATTTTAATTCTCTTGATAATCTTCTTGTTACTTTTTCTTTGCCTGTTTCTTTAATGTTTAAATTCCCTAAATTATTTGTTATAGATCTTAAATCGCTTTCTATTTCGGGGTCTATCCTTTTATCAAAGGCTTCTAGTTTTTTATGTAAACTTACTAAGAGGGTAATAATTATATTATTTTGTCTAATTAAAATTCCTTCAGTAGCTTTTGGAGAATCTAAGTTTGTTATTCCTTCTGAATCTTTATGGTAAATTCTACAATAATCAAAAGCTTCTTTATAATTTCTTTCGGTTTCAAATTCTCTGTTCATATACAAAGAAATCTGTATTTTGCTCAACATGTTCATGTTTAATCTGTAATTTTCGAAATGTAGACATGGCACACCAATGTAATGACATGTAATATTCAAAACAAGTCTTAGTACACCTATTGTAATAATCTGTAATGTTCACAATCAGACACAATACACTGGTCGTAATTTCCTGTAAATATATTGCAATCTACATAATCAATTAGTTACACATGATGTATTGATGATGAAGTTGTAATCAACATTAATGTAACTTATTACAAAAAAGGCATAAACATTAAAAAATACGAATGTAACTTATTACACTCGCTGTAATTTTCGACCATGACACATCTGTTAACAACAAAACCAATATGTGGTAGCACTATTGGTCGGGTTCACCGTGGAGCAATAGCCCTCCGCTACACCATCTTCATCGTATGAACCACCAACTCAACTGCAATCTGCTACTCAAAATCCACAAACTTTCGCTCATAGACCTGCTTCAACAAACATCCCTTCAACTCTTTCACTGGTTTCTTCTCCTACTCCATATCTAGTTGTCGTCAAATCTCCCAAATCTCCTTCGCCATCAACCTCCTCTCCTTTGCCTTTCGTTGCTATGTCACCTACCAAAGTTGTCGCCTGCAGCAATGGCGTTGTTTTGAACAGATTTGATTTTGCTTTGACCATTGTTAGGTTCGTCCCCATTGCTTTAGTGGCGTATACAATTGATTGTATCGATTGTGATTTATGATTTTCTGGGAGATTTTGGGAGCCAATAAAATGGAAATGAGAATTTCCATCAATTAGATACATATGTGTGTGTGAGAGAGAGAGAGAGAGAGAGTCTGATTTTGGGTAAGATTGAAGATATGGATGGAAGAGAGGGAAAACCTATATTCACGGGACGGGATTGAAGGGAGAGAGGAGAGAGAAAGAACAATCACGTATAATTCTAAATACTATGAAAATTTGGTATTTATCTAATGAAGATAGCAAGAACTAGTGTTGAGCCTAATTATTCCCCTTAAATTTCAAACCTGAGATCTGCCACCTCCAGTTAAAAAAAATTGCATAAATATCACTCAATAAAAATAATATTTATATATATGCTCTTCCTCGTAGCCGCACTCTTCCCTCCCCTCGGCCGTACACTGCCCTTTCTCGACCGGAATCCCCTGCTTCCACCATATCACTGCCATTACTAAAATCGTCCTCCCACACTTTTCTCTTCCCAGAAGCTCAGTCCACATTATTGACTGATCCTTATGTTGAAAAATGGCGATCAGCCTGAATTTATAGACCCATATTTAATCAAATCATCTCAATCTTCTCTTACCCATTGTTACTCGTCTCAATTCATGATTCCTGCTTTTTTATACCAGATATTTATTGTCGATCTCACAATTTCTGTGCTGCACAGTCCCAATTCAAATGCAACCCACATCATATCATATCTGCATTTAATATAAATTTTATAGTATTCTCGGTTTTCCAAAGAATATTCTTTGTAATATTGGATGTTATTTTTGCAATACATTTATTTCTATATGATATTTTAAAGTTTTAAGGATTGTACATGACATTTATCAAATAAAAGTTTCAATGATGAGTATCAATAAAAAATCCTTCTTCTTCTTCTTCTTTTTTTTTTTTTTTTTGTAACAAGAAGTCCCAGGTTGATATCTTTGGTAAACTTTAAAGAGGAAATTACAGGTTATAAGAAGGAAAAATATATAAATAAGGTAATTATAAAAGCAAATTTCAAAATTGAAATGAAACTTTTATAATTTAAAAAATTAGATTGTAATTAAACTTAATTAATTAAATTAAGTAATTAAAAATATTTTATTAATTATATATATTAAGGTCACAGGCTGTATAATTTCAAGTCACAAAATAAAAATCTTTTAGATCATAATAATGTCAGGATTTTTTAAATTTTTTTTTTTTGAAAGTGCCAAATTCATCTTTGGGGAAGAGTACGCTACTGAAGTTGATGACAGGTGATTTAGTTCCTCTTGATGGCATGGTGCGGCATCACAACCACTTGAGGATCGTCTATCAGTTCCATCAGCACTTGACTGAGAAACTTGATATGGAATTGTCTGCACTAGAGTTCATGATAAAGAGTACCCTGGAAATGAGGAAGAGAAGATGCGGTCAGCTGTTGGGAGGTTTGGGCTTACCGGTAAAGCTCAAGTGATGCCAATGAAGAACTTGTCAGATGGTCAGAGAAGCCGAGTAATTTTTGCACAGTTAGCTTGGCGACAAAACCGCACATGCTGCTGTTGGATGAGCCTACTAACCATTTGGATATCGAGACAATTGACTCCCTGCCCCCTGGCTGAGGCTTTGAATGAATGGGATGGTGGCTTGGTTCTTGTTAGCCATGATTTTAGGCTGATATACCAGGTGGCCCAGGAGATATGGGTGTGTGAAAATCAGGCCGTGACTCGGTGGGAGGGTGACATTATGAAATTTAAGGAGCACTTGAAAGCAAAATCTGGTTTCTGATTGAACCAGATTAATGTGAAGGTGGACTTGTATCAGAATTAAGCTATACAGCTGTTAGTAATCATGGCTATAGCTCTCGATGCAGTGCATCATCAAGAATCTTCACAATGTTTTATGCAAGTGGATTACGGTGAATGCTAAGGAAGAAGAAAGAAGTGTTGGGAACCCGGGTTGTTCTACTCACAAAAATTGATTTCTTGTGATAGATCATCCCGTTACAGGATTTTCTGTTCTATGTATTCAACTTGGAATAAATAATATTGTACACATAAAACGATTTTGAGAAGATTACCTTTGTAGCGTGCTTTACAATAATCTTCATCGACTGCTGCTTGATTCCACCAAAGCTTCAAACCCTCAAGCTTTCCTCGGTGTTCTCCAATGGCAGTTGTGCAGGTGTGTGGTCACCTTTTTCAAGATCTAGGTTAAACTAGGATTAGAGTTTCTTTGTAAAGAGGAAACACACACTACACACTTTAGTGTGTGTCTCGCCACTTTTCCTATTAGGTTAAGAAAAATAGTCTTGGGAGACTATTTGTAATATCTTTACACTCCAAAACCCTACCAGGCCTAGTACCATAACCCAGGCTCATTTCTGCACAACCCAATACAGGTAATAAGCCTGTATAAACCCATTATAGTGAAGCCACCGAGGGAACCTGATCGGACCCAATTAAACTAAGCTCCAATAAATTAATTATGACCCGATCAACTCTTGATCAGTCAAAATTAATTTATTAATCACGTTCTATTCCACTAAAAGAACGAGATTGCACTCTTAGTAAAATTGAAATTACTGAAACAATTAATCAATAATTATATCCTCTGACTTATCGTTCTTACATGTTACCCCCGTCGATCAACTCAAATATTCGGAGCAAGTTAAAATGACCAAAATGCCCTTCTTCGAATATTAATAAATTCTCAACTCTCATCTTCTGTCTGACAGTTCGATGTGATCCCATCACATCATAGAATTCAACAGTCACTGTCGAATTACTGAGCTCAGATTCAACTGTCCACTAGAAGAACGAGTGAGATTATGATCATACCTAAAAGGTGACAGATTCCATAATACGAATATATGTTCCTCGTTAGTTCACTTTAATTCCCAAAGTACCGAGATATTGATCAGCAATTTGATCTCACCCATTGATACCTCAAAGAACTTCAAGTTAGTAATCGAAGTCCATTATCCTATTAGGATTAAGGTCCCACGTACAATAATCAAGTGAAATTAAATTTGTATGGTCAATGTCACAAATTAATTTCACGTGGTCCCGTCCAATACGTTCCAAACGTACTCTCAATTTTATTACCAAAGTCAAAGATAGACTTTAATAAAACCGAGACGATCTTATCAAAATAAATTGTCCATATTTATTTACTGATCGTGAACGTTGATTTTAGATCGAATCACAAATTGAATCTTTCCGTGTTTAACAACTTAAACACTCAATTTGTAATATCAAATCGACCTGTGAACAAACGCAACTTCATATTAATACAATCAATTAATATTTTATTTTAAATGTCGTGAATTATACTCTATGGGCATATATAATTCCAACAATCTCCCACTTGCCCTTAGAGTATACATGAAACATCGAATCATCCATCTTGTCAACATCATCATTACATTAATGATTATGTTCTCAACCAAGATGATAAATCCTTTCGATGTAAGTCACGGTTGTATAACAAACAATCCAAGATTGTGTTATACCCAACCAATTAACCACATTATCTCCCAGTTATATTCCAATTTTGACGACTCTCGAGAGTCCTAGTCAAATCAGATCTTAATTAGTTTTAATCCATCAGATCACAAACTGAATAGATAAGCAAATATTTACTCGTTTTTCGAAAACGATTCAGTATATACTTTACCTCTATTCAATGATCTGATCATGGATCAAACTAATAATCATCAACAATATCTCCAGCATAAGATATGACCTATCTAGTGCAAAGTAAGGCTTCCTATAGCCGGAGCATAAGGAACCTTCTCTATCTTACCATGAGTCTTAGGAGAATACTCATATGATAGATAAAGTCCACAAAGAATATTATTCCTTTCAAGACTTCAATATTGCAAATGTAGATAGTATCTTATTATTACATGAAACTTGAGACTACTCTATTTCATTTTTCTCCACTCCGAAAAGTACGGATTCTAAAAAAAAATAGATAGTCATCTACAAGTCCTTCAAGTCTAATTGATGGTACCAACTACTATTTAATGAAAATACTCTCACACATAAGTAGAGTGTCATCCAAATAAATAGTCGCGAAAACTGTCTCATCTTTCTGTGTACACGAGTATACTTAAGATATATTAAGATTTTGATCAAGAACATGTATCACAATCGTTCGATCAAATTCTATGTTCCATATCTTGAACAAATATCCAAATCCAAAGTTGGAAACTTGTAAGTCATGAATTTTACTTTCATGGTCTTTAATATGAACTCATTAGATTACACTTTGTAAATGATTTCCTCAAGATGCATTCAAGAAACAACTTCTTGACATCCATATGTCGTACCTCATTTTCACAATGAACAACAATGGATAAAAGATCCAGGTAAATATTCGCATGGCAATTGGCAAGAAGGGTTTCACAAACTCACAGCCATGAGCCTTGCGCTGAAGGCATCAACCTTCTCATCCACCATTCTCCTATCATCTTAAAAATCATCACACCCTATAGGTTTGACCCCATTAGGTGTGTTTACAAATATCCAAACCCTAGTGTAGTACAAGGAATCCAATTCCGAGTTCTCGTTCACCTTCCATGATTTCAATTCCATAACTTCTACCACTTCCCTAAATGAGGAGTCCTTCTCTTATTTCAGTAGAGACTGTCTAAAAAGACTCTCCGTAGAATAAGCGTCAAGAAGGTGGTCTTACAACCCTCCCACTCCAATTAGTCGCTGGAAGTGTATTTCCATTATGTCCAAACAGAGTCCCTTCCTCTCCTCCCACTACTTGGTTATATCCCTAATTGGGATCAACCTCTTCACTACCTCTTTATGAACATAAAGAAGAGGCAGAACAGTGAGAACAACTTCGACTATAACCTTTGGTTTTTCCCTGTCCATTGGGTTCACCAGGCAAAAATAGTGGTTGAACCACTTGCCTTATTTCTCCCACTAGGATCAGCAACCATCGGTTCCGTAGGAAGTCCCAAATCATCAAGATTAATTCTATGCGGAAACCTGGAATCAAGTTGTTTGAACCACGTTCTAACATCTTATCCAATAGAATTTTACTTGTGGATTTGTATTCTTCTATATGCCTTATCCTCTAAGAAAGTTACATTTGTACTGAACAAATACTTTCTTGACCAGAGGACTATAGAAGAAATAATTTCTAGTTTCGCTGCATACCTTATAATCAAACCTTCATTGTTACCTCCATCTCGTCAATCCTGGCTTTCAGCTTGTGTGCCAAAAGTCCCCAAATCCGAATGTGGTGTAAACTGAGCTTGCACCCATGCCACAACTCTAGGGGTATTTCAGGAAACGAATCAATGGTACTAGGCTATGAAGGAACCTGACTATCTCCGGTATACATTCCCAAATGAAACTAGTAACGAGGATAACTCATCATTGATTTGGTATTACCTTGTTCTCCTTTTCCGATAAATGGTTCCTAAACTCATATGAGAGATACACAAACCTCGATCAAATCGAAGTATTTCGATTCTCTTAATTACTTCTCAACTTCTATCCAAAATTCTAGAATTTCTTCAACATTTCGGATTAATGAGATATTAAGTATATAATCGAGATCTGGAGTGATCATCAATAAAAGTGATGAATTACTCGTACTCTCTCGTATCTTGAGCACAAAAGAATCCATTCATATCGAAGTGTATTAATCCTCAAACTCTTAAGTCCATATAATGTATAAGGACTATTGGTTATATAATCCTCTAAACAAGATTCAGAAAAATAGTAAAGATTCCACCTCAGATCCTTTTGAGGTCCATCCCTTACTAGTATTAGAATCGAGTTTTGGATAAGTGTAACCAAGCCTAAAATCTTAATCATTTTACCCTCTAAATAAAATTCAAAAGCCCACATAGATTCTACCTCCAAAATACTTAGAGGTTATCTTTACTAGTCTTTCAATCTTATTTAGATAAATATGATTATCTTAAGATCTTATCAAAGAGTTCATTAATACAAGGAGTCATCTATCCCTTATCACTTGTAGTAATATTACACTTAGAACCATTTACAAGGCTTTGAAATTGTTAACCATTTGTCTCGCAACAATAAGAGCATTATTTAACTTAATTCCAACTAATGACTGGAGATTAAGCGCTAAATAATTCCACTCAAATAATAAAGAGACAAAATAACAATCAAATTGTTTCGCAAACATAAAAGCCCAACGGCTCTTTCCATATTACCATACCCGTGCTTATCCTTATAGTATACTCTATCTCATTGTGTCATTTGGTCACCTAGGACCATATTGCAACAGCTTGCAATGACGATTAGTTACTCTAGAATCTATAATCAAGATAGACTCAATTACTAACCATAACACAATGAATAGAGTCTTACTCCATTATAGAGTTTCCAAGAAAGGCTACTTCCTCATTAATCCTATCTTTGCTCAAAAGCAAAAAGGTTAGAGGGCCTACCATACTATCCGTTGCTTTAAAATAATCTCTTCTCTATGAATAGCTTACATTGAACCTTTCAGGGACACGTTCATCCTGGTGAATATAGTCCACACTGAACCGCAAGAGATCATCTTAAAAGATTTCTCAAGCCTTATGTCACCTGAATCAATGTTTGCAAGTGGAACCTCCACCACGTTAAAGTGAACAATCATGTTTTACCAAATGGTCTCTTATAAAAACGTGATCGGTTCATAAGTAGAGATATAATATAGCTTGATAGCATATTTTGTATAACTCCATAATTAAAATGTTCAAATTATCATAAATACCCTTCCATCGAGAAAATAAACATGGTATCCTATTTTGATGTTTTTATTGCAAAGTACTTGATATAAGAATCAAAACTATACAATAATCCATCTCATCAAAATAATACCATTTTCATTGAAAGATTTATGATTACTATTGAACAAGGATTTTCTAGCACGAACAAATGCTATAAGTGGAAAGAATTATAACGAGACATGTTACAGTTTTCGCAAATTAGTTGGTGATATCTAAACATATAACTAGTTGTGGAAATACGACATTCAAATAAAATAAATGTATTAAACACGAGTTGCATAAATGATGAATACTTTCATATATGATGCATGAAGAAAAATTATGCACAAGTAGACCCAAAACTACTATAATATGACGACAACCTAAAACCCCAAAATCTTAAACACATTTCTCTATAGGAGAAATAAATGTGATTTATGGCTAGGCTGGAACTCTCCCACTAAATTAAATATATCTAGCATCTCATGCAATATTTAATTTATAGTCGTTAAAATTTGGCCATCATTGACATCGTTTGGATATTCTATAGGAAGTCCCCACGATGTCATTGATTTAAGTGTCTAACCCCTATATTAATAATATTTCAAGTACCAAATTAATTATGTCACCTATAGGGTAATCATGATTAATTCACACTTAAAAATCATCACCTAATTGGGCCCAATCCAGTAACCAAAACAGTGCAGCCCTCCTATAGGGAGACTAATTAGATTAGCACGAGGCATACACAAATTTTTACTAATGGACTAATAGGGGAGGCCGTGGGTTCAAAAATTGCACCCTCGCTCACTTAATATTTTGAACTCTTGGGTTTTAATTAATAATTACCCAATCAATTTTAACTCTCAAAATCAATTTAATTATTAATAAATATATTTATTTTCTAATCTAATATTTAGAAAAGAAAAGAAAATATAAAACAATGCATGACAGTATAGTACCTAGAGCGGTGTTTATGCGATCTACATGACATGTTATTTAATGACATTCATTCACAAATTATTAAAGCAATAAATAAATGCGATAATAAAATAAATAAGAACATAATTTATGGCCAAACCTAGACACAAAAATTACAAATTAATTAAAGAGTCTATTGAGCCACAAGCCGGCCGAATTCTTCAATTCCCATTTGTAAGTGTCCAGTCCAAAACTGCAAACCTTCAGTCTTCAGCCCAAAAGTGCAAACCATCAGCCTTCAGCTCAAATGTCAAATTCCAAATGCAGTGATCCAATTAAATATTCCAGCCCATTGTAAAATCTAGTCCACATTGCATTGACCCAGCTAAACGATTTAGTCCACATTGCAATTAATTAAAATAGACCAATTTTATAATTTCTGGGTCATATTTAATTTCACCAAAATCTGGCCCAACTTCAATTTAATTCAACTGACCAATCAGCAAATCATTTGATATATGGCCCAACTGATAACTTCATGGATCCGGCCCATAAGTGATAACCCATCTTCTTTCTCTCTGTATGAAGATGTGCACAGCGACGAGCCGCTTACCTCCGCTGCTTTCGCCGAAGTTGGAACCGCCACAGCCATTGGCGCGATGAACTCAGCAGGAAATGACTGGGTACCATCGTCATCATTATCACCGCGCAGCAGTGGTGTTGGAAGAACCACCGCATCTCGTGGGACGAAGGCGGCGACACCGCTGTGTCGTTTTTTTTTTTTTTTTTCTTTGTCGCACACAGCGCCGCACGCAGCGGCACTTGTGCTACCGCTGCGATCTGAACAAGATCCTGATGCCATAGGAACCGCCAATCACTGCTGCAGCATTCACAGGTGGTGCCGTCAGCGCGCAGGGCACTTGTGGTGCCGCTGCCGCCGCGATCAAGGTGAGATGGCGGCACCCAAGGGTGCAGCCTTCAACCGCCTATCACAGCAGCAGCAACCAAGCGTGCCTCGCCTGTTTTCCACGGCTTTCCATGTTGAAAATGGCTCCCTTCCAGAAATTGCAAGCAAGGGCTTCTATTTGTTGAAGATGGTGAAGTGAAGTCCAATTTCGAAATTGCAACAGAAGTCCTTGAATCTAGAAACTGTGAATCTGGTCCTCTGATTTTACAATTACAATAGAAATAATACAAACCCTAATTCTATTGCAAAAATCAAAAATCAAAAGGGAAAACATGGAGTCGTAATCCACCCCTTTTGTTACAAGACTCGATAATACAAATACAAGATTTCACGACAAAAATCTAAGGCCATAAATTTGTTCAATAAAAAATATCATTCATCCAATAACAATCAAATCACATAAAACCTAACACCGCTCAACTAACACATGCATAGACAAAAAAAATATTTATTCCTAAATACACAAAACAGTATCAAAAACCTGACGCTCTGATACCAATTGTTGGGAACCCGGGTTGTTCTACTCACAAAAATTGATTTCTTGTGATAGATCATCCCGTTACAGGATTTTCTGTTCTATGTATTCAACTTGGAATAAATAATATTGTACACATAAAATGATTTTGAGAAGATTACCTTTGTAGCGTGCTTTACAATAATCTTCATCGACTGCTGCTTGATTCCACCAAAGCTTCAAACCCTCAAGCTTTCCTCGGTGTTCTCCAATGGCAGTTGTGCAGGTGTGTGGTCACCTTTTTCAAGATCTAGGTTAAACTAGGATTAGGGTTTCTTTGTAAAGAGGAAACACACACTACACACTTTAGTGTGTGTCTCGCCACTTTTCCTATTAGGTTAAGAAAAATAGTCTTGGGAGACTATTTGTAATATCTTTACACTCCAAAACCCTACCAGGCCTAGTACCATAACCCAGGCTCATTTCTGCACAACCCAATACAGGTAATAAGCCTGTATAAACCCATTATAGTGAAGCCACCGAGGGAACCTGATCGGACCCAATTAAACTAAGCTCCAATAAATTAATTATGACCCGATCAACTCTTGATCAGTCAAAATTAATTTATTAATCACGTTCTATTCCACTAAAAGAACGAGATTGCACTCTTAGTAAAATTGAAATTACTGAAACAATTAATCAATAATTATATCCTCTGACTTATCGTTCTTACATGTTACCCCCGTCGATCAACTCAAATATTCGGAGCAAGTTAAAATGACCAAAATGCCCTTCTTCGAATATTAATAAATTCTCAACTCTCATCTTCTGTCTGACAGTTCGATGTGATCCCATCACATCATAGAATTCAACAGTCACTGTCGAATTACTGAGCTCAGATTCAACTGTCCACTAGAAGAACGAGTGAGATTATGATCATACCTAAAAGGTGACAGATTCCATAATACGAATATATGTTCCTCGTTAGTTCACTTTAATTCCCAAAGTACCGAGATATTGATCAGCAATTTGATCTCACCCATTGATACCTCAAAGAACTTCAAGTTAGTAATCGAAGTCCATTATCCTATTAGGATTAAGGTCCCACGTACAATAATCAAGTGAAATTAAATTTGTATGGTCAATGTCACAAATTAATTTCACGTGGTCCCGTCCAATACGTTCCAAACGTACTCTCAATTTTATTACCAAAGTCAAAGATAGACTTTAATAAAACCGAGACGATCTTATCAAAATAAATTGTCCATATTTATTTACTGATCGTGAACGTTGATTTTAGATCGAATCACAAATTGAATCTTTTCGTGTTTAACAACTTAAACACTCAATTTGTAATATCAAATCGACCTGTGAACAAACACAACTTCATATTAATACAATCAATTAATATTTTATTTTAAATGTCGTGAATTATACTCTATGGGCATATATAATTCCAACAAGAAGTTCATAGCTTCATCATTTTTTTGAGCCCGAGCCTTTAGTCTTCAGCCAATTACAAGCTGAGTTCACATTTGCTTTTTCTATTACGGATTTATAATATTTTTGCCCCTATTATCTATATCTATATCTATATATATTATTATTATATAAAAACAGAAGAGTCTAGCAAAAATTCCCGCCCAACTTTTCCCGCCTTTGCCCAAGTAATAGAAAAAATAAATTGCACAAAGAAGAAAAAAAGGGGTGAAAAATTAAAAATTGCGTGAAGAAATAGAAGTAGGACAAACCCAGTACAATATTTTCCTGTCTTCACGCCCAGCAGTTGCAAACAATAAGATATGACAGTACAATATTTTTGGACAGAACATTAGCAATACAACCAAATATAGAAATAAATGGATTGACCTTTGCCAGTCTATTCAATATGGCACAGTAACCTATGGGTACATTACATAAAGAACAAAAAAAAGGTATCAAGCAATACAAAATAGCTATGTACATGGCCAGCACTTGTAGCCAGTAAGAGAAGTTATTAATTACACTTTTGATAGTACATTACCAATACAGCGAAAAATAGAAATTATGGACTGAAAGTCATTTCAATTTTGCACAGTATCCGATGGTGTATTTGTAGATTTCTGATGCATAATAGTCGAAGAATATGCAATTCAAAAGCTCTACTTTGGACAACATATTACATACAAACCTGCAGTCAATTTTTCCCATTCTTCTTGCCCACTATCCCCACTAAAAAAATTGCAGAAACCATGGCCAACCAGCATAGCAGTGTCTGCAATATCAACTCAACAAAAATTGAGTGGAAGCTTTCAGACCGTGTTGTAAGGCTTTACGAAGTCCCTGATTTCTATCGCAAAGATTAGATTAATACATTAGAGATGGTGTTTGCTAACAAACATGTTAGTTTTTCTAATCTAAATTCTGGTTTTTAATTCGTAGTAATAACAGATAGTTTTAAAGTTACAGAATGCAATTTATTGAAGTTGCTTTTCACAGTTTTATAGAAACTGAATGCAGTTTATATTGTAGAATGTTTAACAGATATATACTAGAATTTTTAAAGTTACAAATTGTAGCTTATTCCACACTATTGTGTTTGGAATATAGTTCTTTGATTAGCTTTTTCTGGAAGGTATAAAAGTATGTTGAAGAGCTATGTTTTACAGATACATATTGCAGTTTATTAAGGTTCCATTTAAGATATCATCAGGTTGTACAGAAAAGTTTGTATTACAAAAATATGTCATAGTTTAATCTACGTTTATTGTTGAATTTTTTGGAAGGCATTAAGTTGAAAATAGAAGTGTTTTGTGCTTTAAAAAAGATTAAATAGTATAGGTAAGTGGTTTGAACTTAATAAACAAAACCATAGATTGTAACAAACACATATGGTGAAGAAAAAAAATACTAAACAATTACCAATAACTTAAACTTTCACCAAATATAGCACTCAAAATATCACGCAAGTAACAAGATCTGATGAAAAACAAAGATTGTAATAACTGAAATAACACACATTTTTAACAAGCTATATATGTCAATGAAGCAATTTACCTTACGTTGAAGAAAGCCTTAGATCTTCAATGCAATTCTGCATGTAGGACCTCTCCAAAGGGATTTAACAAAAGAAAGATAAAAATTAGAATGGTTAGGGATGAACAAGTATGCATTTTTTTTTTTATATATAAAAAAATCAATACCTTGAATCAAAAAATTTAAAGTAATTTTTGAGAGATCAATGAATAAAACACATGAATTTGAAAAGAAGTGTTCGTTATATTCACTAGATCAAGAAATGAAAAGTATATACATAAATTCTATCATACGATACAACAAAAGAAAAACAGTACCGTCCAGAAAAAACACGCTTTATAAGTTATCTACCTATTTAATTACCATAATTTAATTCCTATGTATTTATCATTTTATATTTTCACTGTTTCTAAAAAGAGAAAAAAAATAATTAGATTGTTAATGCGAAAAAGACCAATAATATCCTGAGGGTTCTCAATAGAAACAATAACCTTTGCTGCCATCGAAGCTTTCCCATGTTTTCCTAGGTTGATTATGTAAATTCCTAGACATCAAAACAGAATAATTAAGAAATTTATGAGCTCCGTTTGGTAAACTTGATTATAAACAAGTATATAAAAAATACATTTCCCCAAATCACTTTTTAACCAACCACATACTTTACCTCAAAGACATCACATTCTTTGTTAATAAACAAAAAATACCAAATAGTTTCTAAATGAAATCCAAAATATCAAATCTATGGCTTGGCATGTACATTCCTCGGAGATGTCACAGGTCCAAAGGGATGCATGACTCAATCTGTAATTAGAATTTGCTGAATACAGAAACCAAATGAATCAGAGGAAGAGATCAAAACTAACATTTTGGCTTAAATAGAATAAAGATCATTATTGATTACCCTTGAAAGTAGACTTAAATCAATTCCAAAACCCATTTTAGTTTCATTGAGTTCTGACAAAACAAAAAACTATTGAAGATGAGTGATTAAATTTGTTACAATCAATCATCTTAGGTTCATTGGATTCTTGCTAAACGTTGCATCATCTTATCACATGCATAACAAAAGGATTAACCAATGTAATGCACTGCTCAATAAATTTAAGCACACAAAAATAAGAATGGACAAGTCTTATAACACAGAATACATTAACCAGAAATTTAATGAGAAAAAGACCAAATTTTTTTGCAATATAACTGAAATAAAGTTAAAATAGAAATTGGTAGATATAAAAACTATGGAAATATTAAAAAAAAAAAAAATGTTCAAACATACAAAGCAAAGAAATTTTGTGAGAGAACAGTGAACATAAAAACATGAATTTGGCAATACACGTTCGCTATCTTCACTAGATCTACATAAAAAAAGGTATAAATTACTTCCATCATACGAAAAAACAAAAAATCCTTCATTTAAAAAAAAAGTAAAAAAAACTAAAGTTCTAATCGAACTACAGATTAAATGAGCATAAAACTTCCTGTTTTTAGCCTTTCATATTTTCACTATATCTAAAAAGAAAAACAAATAAAATGTCATTTTGAATATGGAAAAAAATATATACATTGCACAATAACTGAAAGAGACCCAGTTCTCACTGATCTATTATAGATTTTTCGAAAGTAAATCCACGTAACCGAAGATTGAAAGGCGCACCTCAACTTCGTTAAAACTGGATACGTCGGAGAAACATAAATACCATGGTTCGGTTGGAGAAAAACTTGGTGAGTTGCAAAAAAAGGTGGACCAGATTCAATTCTACCACAGTGAAGAAGAAAAAAATTGTTGAAGATGATGGAGAGCGACGATTTTCGTGCATAGCTAATTTAGGGTTTGGTTGGAAATGTGAAGGCGAGATACTGAGTTTGTTAAGGCGTTTAGGAAAAAAATTAAGGGGTTTTTAGTTAAATGAGTTTGATATGTAATAAGTTTAGTAAAATAAACTCTTCTGTTGAAATGTCAAAATTACCCTTAATGAAAAAGACTGTTTAATTTGTAAGATATATCTCCGAATTTAGTCAAGTTGATTTAATTCAGTACTTTTGGTTATATTTATATTTTTTAATTTTTTAAGTTCTTCTAAAAATGTTCTATATTATAGTAATTTTTCAAAAGATTTAGGATGATCTTTTTTAGCTATATATCCTAACGTTATTCCTTCTGATACTTCATCTTCTATATCTTCGTATTCTTCTATAATTTTATGAACCGTATTTATAATTTTTGCTGTTTCAACAGAATTAAATTCTATTCTATTTAGGATAGCATAATCAATATCTTCGTATATCTCTTTTAGTTTAGATTGTCCAACAGAATATATATTTTTAGATTTTTCAATGATAGTTGATAAAAATGAAATTTCTTTATTTTCTAAATATAGTTTATGATTACAGTTATTAGATGTTGATGTTTGTGAAGTATTCATAGATTATTGGGTTGGTAAATTATTATACAAAATTTTCTGGTATAAGTCCATTCTTTGATCTAGTAAAATACAATAATTTGCAATATATTGTTCGTATTTTTCTAAAAGTTTATTATATTCTTCAAAAGATATATTTTCATTTTCCATTTAATATTTAATATCTTCCATTTTATCTTTTAATTTTTCTAAAAAATTATCTAGTCATTTTATTGTATATCCTGACATTTAGGTTTGGATTGTATTTATTACTATTTTATTTTCTAAATATATTTTAAGTTGTAATATATCAGAATAATCTATAATGTATTGATCATGATTTTCTAAAAGTATATAAAATTATTCAGATGATTCATCCATATCTACTAATTGAGATATAATGTTATCTATTTTTTCCATTATCCTATCTAACAAATTGTCTAATCCTTCAATAGTATATCCAGGTATTATAAATACAAAGATAAATAATTTATAAAATTTCAAATAATTTTTCAAACTCTATCAGTGTTTGGAAATTGATAATATCTATGCTTGGTTCAAATGGTATATTATATTTTGAAATACTTTTCTTTCTCTTTTCTAATTTATCAATTATATCTTGAATATCTTGTATGATTATAGATCTTACAGTACCTCTAGCAAAGTTTTCTATCAAATTTTCTTTAAAACTTTTTAATATCTCTTGTGATGCGTAGAGTTGCTCTTGGTATCCTATTTTATCAATTTCATTTTCATATTCAATACTTTTTTTTCTTTTGATATGCTTTTGAACTTTATATGAACCTCTTTTAGTTCTAAGTTTTTTCATGATATAATTACTATTATTCATGATATTAAGATTTTCAAAAACTGGTAAAGAAAGATTCATCTCTTCCATCACTGTCATAATATATTACATGGTCATAATCATTATCACTACTAAACACATATCCTAAATATAATTCATTATTTATTTCAGTATTATCACTATCAAGCCAAAAATAAATAATTGATTTTGTAACAATTAATCCTAATATTCTTTTTAATGTCAGAAAGATAACTAACAAAATGGCATATACACATGATATAACTTTTTTATTTCATTATTAGGTCTAGTAAACTGTTTATGCATGAATAAAGGTTCAATTGTGCTATGGTATTCATCATTATAAGGACTGTTTTGATTATTAAACTTAATAATCCTGAATTCTGTCATGTTAAAAACTCTTCTTCCTCCTAATTCCGTAAAGATAGATATATTAAGAATACTAACATCTTTTCCTATTCCCAGTACCTTTGTATTTTCCTTCTGTTGTTAGTGACCTTCAGGCTTATATGTTTCTGCTCCACACCCTTCAATGGCTTCTTGCCTTCACGGGTTATTAGCTAAACCTGGATGTCTTCACTGTATAACTTTTTAGATGGAAAATGTTTTAGGACAAAGTGTAGGGAGTTTTCTTAATAATATATCTTCTTTTTGGAAATAGGATTTAGAAGACAAGAATTTAGAAACTCATAATAATATGATAAGTAAATTGGGATTTTATTGATAATATGAAGATTGACAAATGATTGGTATGAGGATTTTTTCAAAGACAGAAGATTTTTGGCTTTCTCACAAACTGAGTGCTCAAGAGAGTTCTGTCTTTCAACTAGCCCGGAGGCCTCTATTTATAATACTACATTGGACACAATTACATCACTGCTTACATCATCGACCTAACAATTTCACAGCTTTTTTCACCTAAGGACACACCTGTCCCTCTATTATTTATTACATCACATGACCCTTACATTATATGGACACTTATCCTTCTATTTTTTGGTCTTGACATGGCCCCTACATTGTTCTGCATTGTTGAATTAAAGTAGATCTATTAAACAACTTCCATTTGTCCATCAATTATGTTGGCATGTAAAGCAGATCCATCAAGTGGCTTCCACCTATCCATCAATTCCTTTGGCATGTGGGGCAGTTCCTGGCTATGCACGCCTCTTGCAAAGTGGCAAAGCTTCCATGGATTTGATGAGTATCAAATTTATTGATGTATTCTTGTAAGATTGTTGATTTTTCTTTTCCTCCATTAGTGAGAGGGTCCATCCATTTTACTGGCATATGCATTTTAATTTTTCTTATACAGGTTTTTGGCAATGTTGTAGAGAACTTTAATTTCCAACATCCTTCGGGATCTAAACCATGATCTTGTAATGTTTGGTACTGGCTTGGTATTTTTTCAAACTTCAATTTGAAAATTTCGAGCAACATACCCAATCGTGATAATATGCTCAGCAGGATAATATATCCTTCCATCAATTTCAAGACTGATTGAATAAAATTTTAAATATATGGGTCTTCCTTGAGCAAACTTTGAAATTTCTCCTTTTAGTAAATCATCAAATTTTTCGATTTCTTTCAGATCTTTTCCGGGATAGATAAGATCCAAGAATCCATAATCAGCTACCATTTTTGTCATGACGGGATCTCCTCCCTGAGTAACGATCAATCGTGGGTATACATGGTCTCCAGACGAAATGTAATAGCAATCACATTCTTGAAGTTCATATATAACTTCAACAGTAGTTTTATATTCGTTTTCTTTTGGTAAAAAAGGAGAATCATCTTCTTCTTCAGCACGAATTCTGACTACCCTTGTATGTTCATCTTTGGCATTGATTGTGATTTTTCGAGGACTGGCTTCATTTATAACAACTTTTTTGGGACTTGGTTCATCTCTTTTAATTGTTGGTCCACACTGCTTCCAGAAGATGTACCTGTTTGTATTTTTGATATAACATGTTTGGTATCAGCATGTTTGGTAATCAACGATTCAAACTGAGATTCAATCTCAATTATGTTATCGTTCAATTCTTTAGTATAATTGTGATGAAATGTTGAGATTTCCATCAATTGCTTGAAACTTCCTTGGAGAGTTTCTGCAAGTTGTTCAATTCCAAGCTTTATATCTTTAGCTTCCTCCATGAGGAAGTTCATTCGCTTTTTGGCGTCTATCAGGAATTTTTTGATATTATCTATCTGCAAATTCAATATTCCTGCTTAAAAAATCCGCAAGATAATTATTAACACATTTAATATGAACTATATCAAAATTATAAAATGCCAAATAGGCTTGCCATCTATGGAGCCTTCTATATTGAGATTCTGGTGGTAGCTTATTTTTTACTAAACCTGCAACTTGAGAATTATCAGTTTCAACAATAAATTTATTAGATAATGAAAACAATGAAAACTTCTTTATTCCTCTGATGATTGCTAACAGTTCTTTCTCATGAGTAGTATAATTTATTTCTACTTGATTAAACGTTCCACTTGAGTATCTACAAATTTTATTAAGGTCTGTTTTTAATATTGCTGTCCAATACTTATCCGAGGCATCAGTATTAACTATCAGATAATCTTTTTCATCTGGTAATCTTAATTTTGGCAAATTTTTACATTCTTCTTTTAGTGATTTGACAATTTCTGTGTGTTCATCACTCCATCCTTTGGTATTTGTTTTCCTGAGTAAAATTTGAATTTTATATCTCTTTTTTAATAGATTTTCAATAAATCCTTTTGTATAATTTAAATATCCTAAAAAAAAAATTTATTTGTTCTTTTAATTCTAATTTATCTGGAAAACTTTCTATCTTCTTAGATATATGGGTTTCTAATTTTATCCCCCTTTTATCTATTGATAATCCAAAAAAAATCAATTTCTTACTTTTCTATTATAGCTTTATTTTTTGAAAGAACAATTCCTTCTTTTTTGCATTCATTTATAAATTTAATTAAATGATTTCTATGTTCTTCTCTATTATTAGAACATATTAATATATCATCGACATAGACAATTAATAATTCATTAAACTTTCTAAATATGTTATCCATTCTTCTTTGATATATTTGTGGTGCATTTTTTAAACCAAATGGCATAATCATCCATTCATACTTACCTTTTGGTGTACTAAATGTTGTATATTGAATACTATCTTCTTCCATTTTTACTTGCCAAAATCCTGATTTGCAATCAAATTTAGAATAATATTGCTTTCCTTTTGCAAGATTTATTAGTACCTCTTTATTTGGTAAAAAGTATCCATCAAATTTAGTATATTTGTTTAATTCTTTATAATTTATCACCATTCTAGCTTTTCCTCTTTTTTGTTCAGAATGTTTCATGACCATAAAAGCTGGACTACTATGGGGTCCATTACTAGGTCTGATTAATTTTTGGTTAAGTAATTCTTTTATCTGAGTTTTAAATTCTTGTGTATCTTGTATGGTATACATCATTAGTCTAACTCTTATAATAACATTTTCTGTTAATTCTATTTTAGCTTTTGGATGATGTGGTTTCCAAAATAATAATGGATTCTCTCCACAAATTTTTTCTAGTTGATCAATGATTTTTTCCATGTTTGTTTGTATGTTCGTTTTTAAGACTTTTTTATACATTATTCTTTTATTTTTTATTTCATTTTTTGTAATTGGTTTTTTCTCCCATTTATCACCACGCTGTGTTGGCTGAACTCTGTAAGGTCTATTCTCTTGGTATTTTTAGTAAATGTGCACAAGGTGTTTGTAACATTATCATGTAATTATTTTGTTTATAATATTGAAATTGTTCTATAAAGTCATTTCCTATTAATATATCACATTCTAATTTGTTATAATTATATATTTTATTTACAAATATTTGTTTACTCCCAAGTATTATATCAATTTTATCAGCACTATTAATTATATGAGTACTTTCTCCTGTTACTCCTGTAATTTTTATATTTCCATTAGTATTCCATAATTTTATTAAGAAACTTTTGAATATTGTTATATCACTTCCTGTGTCAATTAATGCACAGGTTGTTATATTTATTTCAACAATTGTAACTTGTATATAAACGGCTAATTGAAAACTTATTTGATTATTCATTTAATCAGCTTTTCTGCATATTATAGTTTGACCATTATGAATTATATATAATCTTTCACGTTTTATACTATAATCTTCTAGTCCATCTAGAAAGCTCATTCCTAATAATACATGAGGATTTTCCATACTACTATCTACATGACATGGTATTAGGAGATTTATTCCTCATATTTTTATTGCTACTTTTACTTCAAGTTCAGTCATATGTACTTGTCCATCAAAATTTATATATCTATATGGATCAGTTCTATGAGATATTAGTCATTTATTTCTATTTGAAGTTATATGACATTCACTAACTCCTGTGTCAATTAATATATTTGATCCTTTTATATATTCTATTCCATTAAAATATTCACCTTCTATTTTCATATTTCCAGTATTTCTATTAAGTTTTATTTATTTTGTATTGCTAGTTTCTCTTAATTGTTTTCTATTAGGTAAACTTGCTGATCTCCTAATTAATCCGCCATCTTCAAATGTTATGTTATTATTAGGGTATTCTTCTTCTCGTAACTCTATGATTTCTGGTTTATTTTTTTGTTATAGTAAGTTCATAGTTTCTTGGAACTAAACTTATTTGTTTATCTGGTTCTACAGCTTTACCAAAATCTTTACATTCTTTATGAATTTCAATATATGGTTTTTTAGAATAAATGCTTCCATAATTAGAATTAGTAAATGTGTATAATGCCCTGTATTCTATAGTCATAATTTTATCTCCTGGTTCCATTATATCATCTTTATGTAATTTGAAATGTAGTCCTAAAACTTCATTAAAATTTCTATCTTTTAATGATATACAATATTTTGGGTAACATGTAAATATTAATTTCTTATATGCTAGATTTCCTTCTACTGTTCCTAAATGACTATCTTTTAAATTTATAATTCTTCCATCATGTAAACTTACAATCAAATGCGAATCTAATCCTTCTATAAATAGGGATTTAAACATTATTTGGATACCTGTTAAGTAAACATATTGAATCTTTTCACTTTGTTTTCTATTGATCTTTGTTAATAATTCCGTAGATGTATTTTTTGTTAAAAGATTTAATTTGTGTGTTCCTTGAGTGGTTCTAACATTTATTGCTCTTTCAATTTTATTATATTCATTTATTGCTACTTTTTCTCTTTTCCATATTCTGTCTAATATTTTCCATTTTCCTATTTTCAAATCTAAAGATAATTTTTGTATTTTTCTGAACTTATTATTATCAAAAGTTATTTTTAATCCATAACCTTCTATTCCTTCATATTCTTGTTTATCTATGTTCTTATTTGTTTCTATTTCTTTATTCTGATTCTGATTCATTGCTTTCTGAATCTGTTTCACTTATATAGACTTCTTGATCATAGTATTCTTCAATATCTGATATTTCACTTAGTTCACTTTCTATTTCTAGATATTCATTTTGTAATATTTTAACTTTCTTTTTGTTACAATCTGGGCTTATATGTCTCATTTATCCATAATTCCAACATTTGCATTGGCTTTTATCTTTCTTATAAGTTTTATTTTTCTATTTTTTATTTGGATTATATCTTCTTTTGTAATATCTTCTCTTAGGTTGTATATATCTTTTCCTGAAGTTCCTGAATTTTTTAAACTTTCTATTTTTATATTTTTTCTTCTTTCAGGGTTACATCCTCATTGGGTAAGTTTTTCCATATCTTCACAACATATTCTAGTTAATTTTTCTGATTTCTCTAATAATTGTCTTTGTTTATATATATATACTAATCTTTCAAATAGGAATGTTATCCTTGATCCTAATGTTCTAGGTGTTTCAGGGTTATCTCTAATAAATTTTTCAAATTCTATTTTAAAGTATATTCCCCATGAACCTGGTAATTTATTGTAATACATATCTCTATATACTTCTTGATTTTCATTACTATAAAATTGGACATAATACTATTCTTTAAATTCACAAGTATATTCTTTGATTTTACACATATCACATATTGTTAAATTTATTAATCTTATTCTTGCATTATCTTTTTCTCTTATTGATTCTGCTTCAGAATTACTTATCCAATTTTCTCCTAAAAATTCATCCGCAATATAATCTACTAACTTTTCTATTCCCTTTCTATATAATTTTATTAGTTCTGTCTGTACATTTCTTCTTATTAATGCTTTTGTATCACTACTTATTCATTCCCACCAATTTCTAACATGTCCTTCAAAAGATGCTACTAAAAAATTTATCATTCTATCAGTATTTTCCCATGTATCATCTTTATTGTATAAAAAGAATAGTATCATTGAATCTGCCCAAGTTAATAAGGCTTTTTTAGTATCTATTTTACAATCTAAATCTAATTTTGTTCCTCCATGATTAATAGGTTTATCATAATTATCATTTGGTTCAAACATATCTTTATATTTATTCCCTCTAGGTGGTTGTTTATCTCTGACTTTATCATAATATTGTCGGTGTGGTTTACTAAATAAGGGTGCATAACTTTCATCTGAATCTGGTAATTCTTGTTTGAAAGTTCCTATTGGAGCTGGGTTAAATGCTCCTCCAGTATTCATTAAAACTTGGTATTCATTAAAATTTTCTATGCTTAACTGGTCAAGATTTTCTATAAGCGAATCTAACTCTTCATTCATTTTTGTCTTGTTCTTCTTCAATTTTTTCTTCAGTTTTTAATTTTCCTAAAGTTTTTTCTATAGATTTTTGTAATTCTAATTCTTCCTCTAGTATTTTTTGTAATATGTTTCTTCTAAATTCATCATCCATACTTCCTACTTCTATTATAATTTTTCTTGTTCGAAATGCTTCTTTCCTATTCTAAGTATTTCTTTTTCTATGAGTTTTTTGTCTATTTTCTTATCTTTGCTTTTATTATTTTATTTGAATTCTCTAATCTCTAGTTTTAGTATATTTATATCATTTCTTACTTCTTTTAATTCATTTTTACTTCTTGTACATCACTTATTAATGTTTTTATTAATATTTTTAGATCTTCAATATATTCACTTATCGACATTTTATACTCTTAGTTTTTGAGTTTTTTGTACCTTAAATAGTCTGTCATACATATCATCTATTTTTATTTCTAGCTTTTTTATTCTTTCTTCTATTGATATGATTTTTTCATTTTCATTTTTTCTTATTTTTTCATTTAACCTATCTATTTTTTCTATAATTATTCCAATTTTATCTTGATAAATTAATTCTCCTGATTTTCTTTGGAATTCTTTTAAGATTTCTTCATCTATATTTTTAATTTCTCCTATCATTTCTTTTAACTCTTTAAATTGTATTGTTAGTTTATTTTGAATATTTTGTAATTCTTCTTTGATATTCATGTCCTGTATATTTAATTTTTGTAATTCTTCGATAACTAATTTATCTTGTAAATTTATGTTTTTATATGTTTTCCATAAAAAATGCACTTATCTAATTTAATTGCATGTTAAGAAATCCATCAGATTCTCCCCATGAGCTTAATGGTTGAAACATAGTTGTATTAGCTCCTTTTATTTGATAAGATCCAACTAGAAGTCTTATATCTTCTATTATTTGTTTTTCAAATTTTATTTCTGGAAATTCTGTCATTAATTTCTTCCTTTAATATGTTCAATTTCTAGAATAAGTTCTGTTTCATATTTTGCTTCTTTATAATTCATTATCTGATATTCACAATATTATTCTATGGATCCAATCATTAATTTTTTATGATATATTCTATAATATTTTAGATAGTCTTCCAATGTATTTGTTTTATCATATTTTTCTTTTCTAGTTTTTTCTTTGTCTTCTAAAATCGTTTGAATTTTTGGTAATTCTTTTTAAATTCTATCAAAATACTCTCTTTTTATCCAATAATTTTAATCTTAATTTTTATTGTCGTTTTATATTTCTTTCTTCTCTTATTTGGTCCATTAAATTTCTTCTTTGTTCAACTATTAAATCTAATTTTTCATTTGTTTTTATGTCTAGATATTTTAACTAATTGAGGATCCGCTCTATGATAATCCATTTCTATAATCTTTATATAACTCTTCTAGTATATCTTTGTGGATTAAATCTAATATTTCGTTTATGATAAAATCTTCTTTTATTAAATCGAAATTTATTTGATCATATATTTCTCTTCTTACATCTTTATCTAAATCTTTTAAAGTGTTCAAGATTTCTATTTTATAATTATCGAGTAGTATTAATGTATGTATAATTATAAATCTTGATGTATATATTATATATTCATTTTTATTTTTTGTCATATAATATTTATCTTTTAGATCTGTCATATGGCTCTGATACCAAGTGAGGGAGTGCTACTATGAGCGAACAAAAATCGTATAAACAAAAATCAACTAAAATTGTATAAAATTATCTAAGGACTTAAATGGAGTTTTTCTATACTTGAATGACTTATATTGAAAATTCGTGTATGAGGGTATTTATGGTGGTTTGAATGGTCAAAGGTCATTTTCCAAATATTATGATTTCAAAGTCTATTTTGCAAACTATTATGGTTGTTGGATCCATTTATGAATATTTTCCAAAAATTAATAATTGGAGCGAACGTTCTAGAGACCCCTTTTTTTAAGTCACCTCTGTGTTCTTTACCTCTTATTTTGTAACACAATTATTACACTTTTAAAATCACTTTATGAACAATACAAATTTTCAAATTACTTTTAAATCACATTTGGTATTTTCAATTATTAACCACATATTAACTTAAAATCATAAGTACGTCAATTTATAATTGCTACAATTTCTTCGAAGAAAGCATATATATATTTTTAATAAAGTTCTTTTTTATTATACTGTAATAATTATATATTGATTTATAATTTTTTTGAGGTAAATTTGTGGTTTAAAAGTGATGAAAGAAAATGAGTTATATTACAAAGTGATTGGAAATTATGTTGTTCATAAAATGGCATGCACGTGCTAAATTGTATATAAACAACATATTTTTTCAAATAAACTTTTTATTGTAAAGAGGTTAATTACAATAACTTTTTCAACCAATATTTAACCTAAAAAACGTCACATTCTTCATTTATATATATATATAAAAAAAAATTTATCAAACAATTTGTTTATAAAATTTATGATTGTATTAAAGAACATCGGTTAAGAGTAAGTTTCAAATTTATATTTCAAACTTTGTGTCGATTATTGTTGATTATATGTTATCAATTTATAACCAAACTAATTCTCTAATTAATTTTCAAATAAATAGATTTTATTTCACCATTTCTTATCCATGCATTTCATATATTGGTACATTGTTACGAAAAAGAGCATTCAAGTGGAGCAGTTGAAAAGTTTATTGAAATTGAAGAAAATAATCAATTATTATGTAGTTCAAATGTGGGTAAAAGAGTTTCAATTTAAATTTAAACTATACCAAACATAATTTTATAGTGATTGTAAAATATGAGTAACAATAAATATGGATTTTAAAAAACATATTATCTTTATTATTGGGGAAAAAAAGAAGAAGAAGATGTACTATAGATCATAATCGGATGAGTAATATATAACAATTCAAATCTATAAAAGTAGAAAGTCATGGTAACTTGGTAATTGGAAGGTTTTTTCTATTATGATTACCATATTTGGTGCATATATATTTTAAAAATGTAGTGAGCATCCTTTTGAATTGTCAATTAAATTGAGTATTTAGTCAATTACAATGCTTATTGAATCATAACATTTCCAACATAACTATAAATATATATAACTTTGCAAAGAAAGTCTAAGTGGAATTAAAAAAAAAAAATTATGTGGGTAAAAGAATTTCATTTTTAAATGTAAATTATACCAAACATAGATTAATAGTGAATGTAAAATGTGTGCTGGATTGAAGATACTAATTTGTGACAAAAATGGGCAACCAACAAATTCTACTACAAATGTAATTTTTAAAGAAATTTTCCAGAACTTAGATTAATTTTGTTGAACTTTCAAATTAAATTAGCATTATTAATATTGTATGCAAATTATGTATGAGTTATTTATACTTTATTATGTGTACATTGAAACATTAAAATAATTTTTTTGGAACCATTCATAAAAACTACAATTTTCGTGCAACGCACGGGTAAGAACTAGTCATTGTTAACGACCTAGTATAAGGACACATGATTTTTTATTTTTTTTGGCGGTTATACCTATTACATATTCTATATGAATTTAATTGTGGTAGTTGAATATTATCATATAATTTATCGACAACTTATCTTATTAAAAAATCATTTGGTTGAAAAAAAAAGAAAAAAAAAAAAGTGAACACTATAGCCCAACTTTAGAGTTGACCATGTGCAGCGGCCAGCCCACCTAAGCGGAGAGACATAGGTTGCTGCTACTAGGCACGCCTCATAGAACCAGGTGCACGGATGCGTGGTCGTGCTCCCAGCCGCGTTGTGCGGTGCATCCGTAAGGCGCAATAAACGTGGCCAGACTCCTCGCAGCACCGCCTCTAACACATTCTATGAGGCACAGCAGCGTTGCGCGGCCCCTCCAAGCAGTCTTAAGCGACTGCATCGTGCAACTGCAGTTGAGCTTTGTCTTTTCCATACACCACCCTACACCCCATCACCATCAGTCCACCACCATCACCACAGGTCCATCATCACAACACCACCATCACTGAGCTACCACCCTACCGAAAGTCTTGTGCCGCAAGTGGTGCAGCAATGAGCTCGCTACCGTGCATTACAAGTTGTAGGTGCAGGCCGGTTGTGCTGCGGTCGCTCACCAGTGATGGCCGCACCTGGAAAGGGCGAATATGGTGGTGTTTGGTGGGATTGAGAATAAGTGGATGAAATATAGAAGAGAAAGAATTTTATTAGGGTTTGAAACCATTTTCTATATTTTAAAATATTAAAATATGTTTATTAATAAATTATTTTTTATTTATAACCAAGATGTGAAGTTTTTTTTATATTTAATCTTATTTTTTAATTTGGTTCTTAAAAAGCATGACTACTTGTAATTTCCTCTTATGAATCAAATTCAAAAATAGAAAAAGAATAAACCTATAAAACCTCAAAAATTAAGTTGTAATTAAAAAATAATAATTCATGAATTAGAATAATAATATTCTAAAATACAAAAACTACTTTAAAACCTAATTCATCTAGTCTCAATCTACCTTAGAACACAACTTCCATCATTTCCCCCTCAAGGCCGCCAGAATCCCCACGACCCCCTCCACCGAGATCTTCACCACCGCCACCAAAATCTTCACCTCCACCTCCACCTCCACCAAAACCCTCTCCACTCCCTACATCAAGATCTCCACCTCCACCAAAATCCCCACCACCCCATCCATCAAGAACTCCACCTTCACCAAAATCCCCACCACCTTCGCCCCAACCCCGCCTCCACCTCCGCCACTATCTCCATCTCCATCTCCATCTCCATCTCCAACTTCTTCTTCTTCTACAAAATAGATCTTGTGGTTGTAAGAAAAGAGGAAAACCAATTGACCCATTCGTGTGATTCATACCCAACAAGAGTCTTTTAATGGAAAATTGTCTGTCGATATGGTGTACATATTTAGTAGGCATCTGTGGATTTCCTTCTTTTATCCTAACCCATTCACATATGATCCACAACCCTAATTGAACCCTAAAACCTACTAGTCGCCTACATCACCTAGCTCGTTGGAAATCACAATACTCCAGCCAGTCAAAGAACACAATTTCCTGTCTTGTCAAATTCCCACATTTACGTTCCACCTTGTATCCTCAAGTCAAAGTCACTGCCTATCTTCGTCGGAAAACCACACCCTTGCTGCCTTCGTTGACAGCAACTACCACCACATTGCCATTGTCGCATCTCACCTATCAAACTCGGGGCCACAATTTGAATCATCTACACACAACCCTATTATTCCAAGACGCCACTTAGGTCATTTCTTGCCTCTTTCCCAGTTTTAGTCCATACGTACTACTTCAACTACCACACCCTACTATCTAAATCTTCTCCAGCGTTTTCTCACCGTCCGCCACCAAAAGCTCCATCGTGTGCACTTAAGGCCAACTATTATCATTTGACTGTGGGTGGGGGTACAAGTCGATAGCGGTGTGCGTGGGGTGCAGGCTGTGGACTTGCGGTGACAACGATAGTCTGGAGAAGGTTGTGGTGGTCGAGATGGTTGGTCGATGTTGTGGGTGTGGTTTTGGCGGCAATGGTTATGGTCTGGTGGTTAGAGGAGGTGGTGCTTGTGACTTTAAGTAAAAAATGTGACATGCTAATTCTTTTTCCTTGTGACTTTAAAAATAAGTCTTACTTGTAACCTTAAAAATGTTGATCTTGTGATTGGGAAAAAAAGGTGATGTTGTGGTTTAGGTGGTGGCAGCGACAGTGGCCATGATCTTGGTGTTTGTGACCTTGAATTAAAAATGTGACCTTAAAAAGTGGTGATTGTGACCTTAAAAATGGTGGTTGTGATAGGAAAAAATTGTGGCTGTGATCGAAAAAAATGGTGGTTGAAATCATCTTAGGTAACTGTGACCTAATCGTGAACTGAGATTTGTGACTTAAAATGTTTGTGTTTTGTGGCATTAAATTTTACAATGTTGTGACCTTAATATAAATAATAAATAAAATATTTTTAGTTAATTAATTTAATTAATTAATTTTAATTATAAACTGGTTTTTGAAAATATACAAGTTTGATCTCATTTTTAAAACTTGTATTTCTAAAACTCTTATTTATGTATTTTTCCAAACCTTAAAATGGTGAAACCCATTAACACACACAAACTCTCTCTCTCTCTCTCTCTCTCTCTCTCTCTCTCTCTCTCTCTCTCTCTCTCTCTCTCTCTCTCTCTCTCTCTCTCTCTCAATGCATTTTATGCTTAAATTAGGATTTTATATATTCTATCATTTGAGAATAAATGCTACTGATTTAGTGATTTATCTGTTATTCGTATATATTTTAGTTTTATCTCAAAATCAAGAAAATGAAGCAATTGTAACAAATAATGCATAAAAAGATAGCAATTTGGACCAAAGTTAGGAAACCAAGAATAGATGATGCAAATCATGGATCAAGGAGGAGCTTAATTAGAAGAAAGTCAAAGACCAAGAATTGAATTGAAGAAGTCAAAAGAAGAAGGACAAAATTGAAGAGTTTCAGAAGTGTTCCAAGTTGCAGAGATTGAAAGTTTAAAATTGCATGCTGACAATTAAACTATGCGGTCGCATGGTGGTACAAGCTTTTGATTGCACAACCCTTTGAAAAATGGTCAGAATACTTTTTGGGTTAATCGTGCGGTCGCACGGTTATCCGAAGGAGCCGATTGGTGGGCTTTTCACGTGAATTTTGACAGATTTCAGCCTCTTCTCGCCTAAGTCGGATGCATATATATATATATATATAGGGATATGTTGCACGAATTTTTCCTCTCTTCTTTGGACCTATAAACTTGAAAACACATACAAGTTTGGAGTACAAAAATCATTGGAGATTCTTCATCAAAACCAAGATTTCCTTCAAATTCTAGGCGATGACGTTTATTTATATGTGTGATTTGTTACTGACAATATATCTACGTGATAAGTGTATTTTCTATACTTATTTCTATCCTAAAAGCGGGATTTTAATTATTTATTCAAGAATATTTGCTATTTATTTTATGTCATTTGTTTATATTTTAGGAATAATCCAAAAGTAGGAGTGGGCACATTTTTTCGGAACCGATTAGAACTGGTCGGTCCAGATCTGGTTCTTCCAAGAAAATTTTTCGATTTGGTACTTTTATTTAGAACCGAACGGGAAGCGGTCCGGTTCCCGGTTCTTATTAATTGGAATCAACGGTACTTCGGTTCCTTGTATGTTGAATTATTTTTTTTTTTTTTAATATAAATCGTGAAGCGGTGAAACCGTTTAGACAAGTTTTCATTTGACCAAAATTCATTTCCATTCCCAACTTCCCACATAAATAGTATCCTCCTCCAATTCCATTCAATTTCTTTTTTTATTACTTTATATAATCAATTTAACTCCCAATTTAAGTTTTAACTCATAATTTCCAACCCCAAATTGTTCGAAATTATCTAAATCCTAAATAATTTTACAAATAAAACTCTAAAAGCTGTTGATATGCAATTTCGATTTTCGAAGACAAATTTGTGCAAACGGTAGAGTTGAAAGATTTTTTTTTTAAAAGTAGCGTTGAAAGAAAATTTTAATCTTTATTAGGGAACATTTTATTTTAACATTTTCAAATGTAAAGGACCGAACCGGACCAACCCGGAACCAATTGGTTCGGTTCCGGTTCAGTTCCGTAACCAAATATGAAACCAATGGTTCCATTATTTAGATTCCCATTGGTAATTGGTTCGGTTTGGTTCCTTTCGAAACCGGACCGCGCCCACTCCAACCCAAAAGTCATGAAAACAATGGAATTAATGCTAAAATCAAGCAATTGGATGATAAAAGTGTCGAAGAAAGCAAATCAAGAGTTGACGTAGTTAATCAAAGGGCCAATTGGAAGAAGAAATCAAATTTGGAAGAAATCAGAAGTTCAGTGGCTAAATTGCAACAATCTAAAGTCGGAGGACTTGCTGTGCAATTAAAAGATAGTGACCAACTTGTAACATTTAAAAGACGAAAATTGCAATTCAGAATAGAACCGTGCGGTCGTACGGTGTTATAATCGTGCAGTCGCATGACATGAAAAATTGGCGACTGACGATAACCTGCAGAGTCGTGCGGCCGCAACAATTTGAACCGTGCGATCGCACGGTAGAACTTCTGAGCCGCAGCTGGGCTTTTTGCGTGGAAATCAGCAGTCTTTCTCTCCAAGTAACCTAATTCTCGTGAGCATCTATAAATACACTACTTGGGGCATGAAATTAGGGGTTTCCAATTGTGAGATTTCATGCCAAAACGCTGTCGAATTGCTGGGGGATCCATTGAAGGCCAAATTCAAGATTGAAGAACAAGGATCAAGAAGATGAACGAGGTGACTTCTATTTAATTTTCTTGTGATTTATCTTTTATCATGTTTTGGGCTAGAATTCTTGTGTTAGGATTGTGATGAAGTTTTAATCATTGATTCTATGTTTTGACCTATTATTTAATATACGCAGATTATGGGTTTGATGAAATTAAATAAGTGCCTTTATTATTACGCAATTGTTTGGCCAACTTTTGTGTGATTATCTTTATGATTTTCTATGTTCGAAAGAGTAGGATTTCATTAAAGGCTATTTAATTGCCACAAAGTCTAATAGGGGATAGAAATATACCCCTATACTTTGTATTATCCTATATAGTGTTCATTGATCGTTAATGCTTTTCTAATTGCTTAATTGTCATAGAAATATAGTCAATTTACATTTAGAGATAGATTTTTATGTATCACTCGAAAGAGGACTTAAATAACATTTGGAACATGGATATTCAAAATCCCATGAATTGTATTTAAATGATTTGGTCAAACACATTGATGATTTGGTTAAAATGGATTCATATTTCTAACGCATTTGTTTTTATAAGTTTTAAATTCAAATTTTATTGTTTCTTTTAGTTTAATCTTTATTTTAATTTTCAAAATCAAAATTTTCAAACTCAATCAAATTTCTAGTTCCGGTTAAGGATTCGTAATCTAAAATATGATTTAAAACAATCTCTATGGGATCGATACTTGGACTTACGTTCACTTTATTACTTGCACGATCCGTGCACTTGCGGAACGATCACTACGCTAAGCTGCTATAATGTTGGGATCATGATGAAGTCTTAAACTCTTATTTTATGCTTTTGTTTGATTAAGTTAATGAGAATTGGTATTTTGAGCAATTGATTGTGTATTTAATTTACATCTATAACTATAGACGCATGAATTGTATGATATTTGTGATATTTTTCTATGTTCGAAAAAGTAGAAATTTGCTAGATGTGAATAAACTACCATAGGGTTCGATAGGGATAGATATATATCAATATGCCCTATGTGATCTTATAATGTTCATGAATGTTAAATGTTTTCCTACATATTTGCATTCATCATAGAAATATAAGTGAATCATATATAGGAAAATGCTTAAATCTTGTTCAAAAGAGAGTCATAGATCTTCAAAAATATATCTTGTCATGAATTAGTAAAACCATTTTGTGAAATATTGAGAATAAGTGTTTGTTTGGTGAGTTTTTGGAAGATCTAATATACTTTTAGTAAAAAAATATAGATGCTATGATTAAGAAAGTACTTTTTGATTGAATAAACAGTTTTTTAAAGCTGATTTGGAGAATCTCAAATTGCAGCTTTTCAAAAAAACACTTTTATGAAAAGTTGGAATATATAATATCTTATTATGAAATTCATTAAAAATATATTACATTCCAAAATTCGTATTAAAATATTGTATTTTATTGATTAATAGAAAATTATATTTTTAATTAATAAAATTTGAAATATGTTAAAAATATACTATTTTTCATAACTCGTATTGAAATATTATATTTTATTAATTAATAAAATATGAAATTTATTGAAAATATTTTTTCTATAACTCTTAAGGAAAATCTATTGAAATATTATAATTCATTAATTAATAAAACATGAAATCATTAAAAAAATAATGGAAAACACATATTTTCATAATTAATTAATAAAAATATGGAATATATTGAAATTAGTGAAATATTATATTTTATAAATTAATTAAATATATTTTTTTAATATTGATTTCAACATTGAGGTGAAATAATTATTTAATCTTTAGTTAATTATGATATATAATTTAAGTTTTAGTTTATATAAAGCGACTTTTATAATTGTGTTGTCAAACAATCAATTATATATTAACAGTACTTTTGGGAGTGGCAATCAAACAATTATACTTTTTGTTAACAATATTTTTTAAAAAAACTCTACTAATAAATGCTCTATTCACCATAGCTGTGCCAAACAGATTCTAAAATGGATTTTAGATCCTAACATTTCATTCATATACATTTATTACACAACTTTTGCATTTTACTTAGTTTGTTTTAGTTCGATAATTTTAGATTCAATTGATGATTTGGTTTAATCATTAAGTAGTTGTCCAAAACAATTTGCTTTTATTTTTTTCGGTTAAGGTTAATAGTCTAAGATAATAAATTTGCTCAATTTATGTGGGAATGATATTCGAACTCAAATCCACTTTATTACTTTTTCGATATACCGTACGCAAATCACGCAACATAAACAAGATCAACTTCACCAATTTACAAACTTTGAGTTTAAGAAAAAGAAATTTTTCAATTTAAACTTCGTGTGTCTTAAATTCTTAATCATTCTCCCCTCAAAGTCACTTTAATAAATTAATACTCACTCTTGAATTCAAAATATGCTAGTGTTCAAAGTTGTTCGAGCGTACAATTTATCTCCCCTAACTCTCCTAGATACAAGAAAATTATGTCACTTTTCAAATGAAAATACATACCGTATCATTTCTTTAATTTGAAAAGTGACTTAATTTTCACTATTCTATTTAAGCAACGTTTATTTTTGCTAGCGATTCTATTTAAACAAAAGTTTTCTAACGAATAATATAATTGATTATAATAAAATAATTAAGTAGATTAGCTGCACGTCGACAAAACACTATGTTTATTTTTTAATTATCTATTTGTGGGGCACTTAATTTCCTTCGGATTTTTTTTTTTCAAACACAATCATTACTAATTATTCCAAATGTAAATTTTAAATTGATCAGGAGGCTGCTCACTACTTGCCACTTGGGTCATCTTGGATAATGGCTTTTACCTAAAGTATATACATATTTTTAACTAAAGTATAAAAACTTTTTAAGTGGGTTTTGCCAAAATTCAACATTTGTAGGAACAAGAGATTAAAATATGGAGTCTTGCTAATGATTTTGCAATCCAACAGTTCATAAGAATAACTAAAAACAAGCATAGTTTCCTTATATTTGAAATAAATTTGTCCCATTTTGATAGGGATGTCTTCAACTGGGATTAGGATGTGATGAAGACTCGACCTCTTCCTTGACTTCCAGGAGGTCGAGGTGTATATGCCTAATGTGTGACATTGGAGAACCTCGGATATAGAACCCGAGGACGGGTCATCACAATCATCATTAATCTGAAAACGGTGAGTATACGTTAACACAAAGTTAAGGATAGAGTGCGATCTATTTTATTGGGACAACTTAGACCTCAGGGCAAGGTTCCAAGTTAGGGTTGGTGCACGAGTGGGGAGTCGTGATGGTGACCTTCAGATAAAGATGGCCAAGGTCGGTGAAATTGTTGTTAGGAGATGGATAACGACTTTGGCTAGAGGAACTTAAGTTCGAGATCGGAGACAATCAGTTTTGGCTTTCTCTCAAGGGTTTGTGCAACTCTATAAAAAATTAACCATTTTAGTTCGAATCTTAAAATACGTGTTATGGTACAGAAATCTAAAAAAATTAAAACAAGAAGTTCGATTCTTAAATTTATGTTTTCTATCAAGCTATCATCTTGCTAAACATATCTCCTTTTGATAAACTTATTTATAAACAATACATTTACAGTATTTTCATCTCATTACAGATATTTGCAACTCTGTCCCATAAAACTAAAAGTGTATGGAATTGGAATAATTTATGTAAAAAAAAATTATGAAATATTGTCATTTTTCTCCTAATAAATTAAAACTGCATGCAAGTGTCACAGACATGGAATCATGTTACATTAATTCCAAATTCTAGTCTATTAAAATCCTAGCTACTTAATTTAAGATAGAACCTCGTGTCTCGACGTGGAATAAGAGTTCAAAAGAGTAATATCATTTGTCTAAAGTTGAAACTGATAAGAGAAATGGAATTTCAAGATTAATATTCTCAAACGAGCTATTAAATCCTCCATTGCTTATAATTTGAAAACAGTAATTAACAAAGATCATCAATGTGAAATTTCGATATTCAATAAGACGAAATGCTACGAAACGAAAGCCATACTGGATTTCAAGTTTCCTAATTTTAAATTGTCAATTTTACCGTTGGACTTCTCATCAATTTCAATCCTTATGCAAGCTGGGACACGAAATAAAGTTAACAAAAAAAGCTGATTTTTCTACCAAAAGATGAGAAAAATGAGTGAAAAAACATTACTTTTGTCTAAAAGGAAAGCAAAGTAGGTTTGAATGGTGTATGATCCAGTCGTGTAATGTGGGCCACCCGTTATGATGAGATCTGATAAATTGAAATGCAATAAATATTATAAGTACAATTCAATAATTTACATTATTGTGGCATTTAATTTGCAATATATAGGTTTAATAATTCATTAGGCTGCTATGGGTCAAAAATTACTGCCACCACAGAAGCACGGAAAGGAGAGCACGAACACCCAAAGAATTTCTTTTTAATTTATATAGTAATTTTTCAACGTGATATTTGTTGTCTAGAAATTTAGGCCATGTTCTCAAATCCCGAACCAGATCAACCTGTGTTAATATAGACTCTTAATACTCACATTAGTGTGTTACATGTAACCATGTTTTCAGTGTATTGTGAAAGGAATTTTGAGTTTGAGTCAGTAGTATTTTGCAAGCAAATTAATTAAAAATAATTTAAGTAATATTCTGCAAAATTTCAAACAGAACGTGTTTTCCAGCTTTTCATTTTCAAAAACAGTTTTCAGAAATAACAAACCAAACTCGTTTTCGGCAAACTTGAAAACAAAAATGAAAACAGGAAATACAAAACATTTTCGAAAATGAAAATACAAAATAAAATACAAACAGAACGCCGCGTTTGGTAAAAGTATATTTTTTATTTATAAATCAATTTATAAATCACACAATTTCTCAAATCACTTTTTAATTATACATATTTTTTTCCAATTTTCAACTACTTTTTACCTCAAAATCATAAATAAATCAATTTATAAACCAAACAGTGTTACCAAATGAGGCTTTCATTGTTATTTTGCATGTGTTTGAACCCTATTTTTTGAAAAAAATTGTGGTTATGAATAATATTTTTTAGAGAATGTGGTTAAAAATGTCTAAAAATTAAAAAATGATAGGCTTGACTAAAATAGATGATTGAGATTGAGTGTTGAATAAATTTTGTTGTGAAAAAATGGAGTCAAACAGAGGCTTATAATATCAATAAAATTATTTCCACCTCATGCTTGACTTCGAGCTTCACTCCTCACTCACATAGAGTGTGAGGCCCAATCACCCATGACAAACGGACCCACTACCATGTCAGTGATGGGTCATGCTTGGGGTTGGACATTGTATTGTATGCCTAAGGGCAAGCTTAAAAAAAAAAAAAACACTTTTAAGCTGGGCAAATAAACGATAGAAAAAAGTAACACAAAAAAAAATCCAAAAAAAGAAAAAAAAATCTATTTGAATTTCACTTTTCTTCCATTTTTTTTTTAAAAAGAGGATGATTACAACAAATATTAACCCTCCCTAAATACAAATGGCAACCCTCTATAAATCCTAAATAGGGTAGTGATGATAAAAAAATCCAATCCAAACGATCGACTGGGTAGGGCGAGCTGGTTGGCAGATCTAGGTCGATCCGCTCTTTTTCAATTAAAAAAAGAAAAATTAATAAAAAGTTTTTATTATTATTTTTTTTGAAGATGTAGTTTAAATTATGCAAAAAAAATTAAAAAAATCGTAGGGAGGATCAGAGGGGTCGATCCGCTTCGACCAGAACCCGATCCGCCTCGAGTGGCAAACCGCGAGGTGAGTCCTCAAAATGTCGTTATGTCAAGTACATCGAGCAATCTTTCTTTTGTACTAAGTTTGCAGGGTTAAAAGTCTCAATGGTTACTGTACTTCAAAAACCTCCACGTTCGTCACTGAACTTACCAATGTATCACACCATCCATCAATTTATTAAAAAACTAAAGGCAGTGATGATGTGGGAGACGAAGTTGCCATGTGGCTGCCAAATCAAAGAAACGATGTTGACGTGGATTTATTATAACAATATTTTAAAGCCCCCAAAAAAGAAAAAAGCTGTGGAGAGAACGTGAAAACAAATAAATTAAACACAAAAAAAAAAAAAAAAAAAAAAACATCTAACCCTCAGAAATTTCTACAAACCACATAACTCTTCTCCTCTCTTGAAATATACTCGGAATCGCCTCCTTCAACTGAAGATTCTCCACCACTGGCCTTCATCTACAGCGTCGAAGGAGGCCCCAAGTTCGATTTCCCCAATTTGTTGCCCCAATAAAGCTTTCCTATTTCAGCACCTGCACAATACTCCGTCTCCGCCAACGTGTTTGACATTGAAGAAGGTCCAACAAGTAACGTCCTAATCTGATCCTAGTAATGAAGTAAATTTTGAGAATATTTTGAGAATAAATGGATTGTTAATGACCTAGTTTTGTGAAGTCTGATTTTTTATCAGAATAATTCTACATGAATTGAATTGCTTCTTTATTCACTATTCTTTTGATTACTTTTTTGGGATGAGGGGTTACTTTCTTTGGTTAGAGTTTTTTATTCCAATAAATATCATGGTCCATGAAGTGTTAAGCTCCTGCCGTTTTCATTTTCTAGGATTAGCGGAACTCGAAGTCAATACAACTTAGTATAATTGGTTGTGAAATCTAAGTGTAGGTGATTGTTATCTTTTCAATTTCTATCTGACTTTTTTATTTTATTTTTATCATCTTTGGTTATAATTTATCATATATGATCTGATTTTCTTTATCACATTTTATCCCCACAGATAGTCATGTCGATGATGATCCATACTTCGCTGACTCGGACTATGATATCATATTTGATTGTAACGTGACTGAAGGAATTGGGATGGATATGCAGTGTTTGCTACAGGATGAGGTAACTAAGGAACCAGATAGCTCATCACATGCATCTCCAGAGGAGCTGAACTATCTTCATGGTTAGCAGTCAGATGACAACAACAATAAACCAAATTTCCCTAAATACTATGCTGAAGTGAGAAAAGGAATTCAAATATGGAGATAGGACTACTATTTGGTTCATTTGACGAATTGAAGATAGTTATAAGGAATTATACAGTGTTTAGTCGGGTTGAACCAATATTCAAGAAAAACGATAATGATCGAGTTCATTGTGTTTGTAAAGATGGTTGTCCATGGAAGTTGTGGGCGTCTAAAATGCAAGGTCAAGACACGGTTCAAATAAAAACATATGAACCAAAACATAGTTGATTGAAGGTACATAAGAATAAATATGCAACATACAAATGTCTAGCTGATTTTTATTTGGATACCTTCAAAATCGATCCACAATGGAAGACAAGAAATTTTAGGAGTAATGTAAGAAAGGATTTGGGATTGCACATTACTAAGTCAGTAGCTTTGAATACTAGGAAATGGGCCAAATATTTATTAGAAGGGAGTGATGAAGATCAATTTGCACTGTTAGGGCGTTATGCAGTGGAAGTGAGGAGAACAAACCCGGGTTCAACTATGATAATTTCTCAAGCACAAAATGTATTTCAAGGTATTTATGTTTTCATAGAGGCATGTAAGAGGGGTTTCCAAAAGGGGTGTAGACGTGTTGTTAGCATAGACCGGTGTTGGTTGAAAGGAAAATATGGTGGTCAAATACTAGCAGATGTTGGTATAGATGCAAATGATTGCATATATCCAGTTGCATATGCCATTGTCGAGAAAGAGAATAGTAGTTCATGGCCTGGTTTCTAATGTTATTATCTGAAGACTTATCCATGGAAAATTGGAGCCCCTTGACTTTCATGAGTGGCAGACAGAAAGGTCTAGTAAATGTTGTTGCTGACTTATTTCCTCAAGTAGAACACTGATTCCGTGTCAGACATATGTACCAAAACTTCTTTCGAAGTGATTTTAAAGGAAAGTACCTGAAAGATTGTTTGTGGGGTGCAATAAAAGCTAGCCACTTGGCTTCTTTCAAATACTGGATGAAGAAGATTGAAGAAGCAAAATCGGAGGCATACAATTGGTTGATGGTAAAACCACCGAATGAGTGGAGTGGTCTCACTTCTCAGATAATTCAAAGTGTGAAATGTTGATGAACAATTTGTGTGAATGCTTCAACAAGTTCATATTGGAAGATAGGGATAAGTCAATACTTACAATGTTGATTGGTTTTCATATGAAGTTGATGCAAAGAATTCCAAGTCAACCTGGACAAAATGTGATTTCATAACAAGTTAATATGTCCCAAAATTCAAAAGAAAATAGAAACTAACAGTAATGCAGCTCATGTACGTATCTTGCGTTGGAATGGACTTCATGAATATCACGTTGAGTGTTCATATGGAGAATTTGTAGTATACATGGAGCAAAGAACTTGTGCATGTCGAAGGTGGCAAATATCGGGGATTCCATGTGCACATGCTATAGCTTGATAAAGGACTGGAAATAACAGATTTTGTTTCTAAATGGTTTACGGTAAACACATACATCAGCACATATCGGAATGTTATAAGTCCCATAAATGACAAATATTTGTGGCCTGAGACTGGATAGCTTAATGTAAATGACAAATATTTGTGGTCTGAGACTAGATAGCTTAATGTACTGCCCACCATGGTACATTGCTACCAAGGGAAGATAATAGACAAAGAGGAGGAGGGGACCTAAAGAAAATGAACATTGTCAATCTCAATCTAAAGTCTTTTTGAGGAAGAAATGTGTTATTTATATGAAATGTTCGGTTTGCGGGGAGAAGGGGCATGACAAGGTATCATAAGGAGAAGAATTCAAGTCAAACAAGTACAAATACATGTGTAGATGAGGTACATGGCAATTAAATATATGTGTTTTATAATGATCAAATTTTCCCTTTAATTATAGTTGTTCATATTCAACTCATTACCATTATTATTGTATTTATTAGGATCGTGAAGTTGCTAATTGAAGGAGCTAAAGGCGTTTTGATGGAAGTTGAATTGCTTTTGATAGGAGGATTATATTTTACAAACTAGGAATTTTATTTTTTGGAAGTTGCTATAGTCTCTTACAATGAATCCACATGTATCTCCATGTTTTTTGTTACAGTTGTTTGTGGATTTCATGTATGGTTGGTTCAAAAAATATTTTGTAGTTGGATATATGTAATTGGTAAAAGTTCCATTTTGATGAATTTCATTCTAGACTTGGGAAGACTTAAGTTTGAGAGATTATTACTTTATAGGGAGTATTGCCCCTTCTTAATTAAGTTGCTTTGGACTGTGTTTCAGTATTCATTTAATTAAGATGATTATGATGATTGATTAAATAATATTTGTGTATATTTTTAAAAATCCTTAAAGTTCATATAGGTATTTATCTACTTCATTAGAAAGTTTATTGTAGATCACTATACTTTAAAAAACTTCCTCGTTCATCACTAAACTTACTAATATATCACACCATCAGTCACTGTAATTTTAAAACGTATTTTGTTGGTCCACGTCAGCAATATTTTTGTGATTTGACAGCCATGTGGGAAAATTCGTCACCACATCATCATCACAATTAAATTTTTAAAGTTTGGCCATTTAAGTGATGGATGATGTGATAAGTTATTAAGTTTAGTGATGAATGAGAAAGTTTTTGAAGTACAGTGACCTGCCATAAACTTTCGGCAAAGTTCAGTGACTAATGTGGTTTTTAACCCTAAGTTTGCATCTCATATTATGAACCATAAAAAAATTACAACCATCGTCACTTAAAATGATGAGAATCAGGGGTGACAATGAGTCGAGTATGCCCTGAACCTGCAAACACTCGACCCCGCCCCTAGTGATCCTCGAAGTAGAGGTCGGCGGGTCACGTAGAGAGGTAGGTCGGTCTCGCCCTGGACCCCTCCCCACAGACCCTAAATTCGAGTTTCGTCCTTAATGAGATCGGGTACTCGCGAATCTCGAGTCCGTTTAATTCTTTTATCTTCCCTCACATGAGTCATGGGGTGGACCCATTGTACAACAAGATTAATTCTTTAATTTTCATAGTGACCCCACAAATATGATACTCAATTTGGTAAGAATATTTTGTTTATAATAAAAGAATATTGTTTGTAAATTTGTTTATTTATGTTTTCAGGTAAAATATATGACTGAAAAGTGAAGTGGGAAAATTTACGTGCTTAAAAATTGGTTTAGAAAATTGTGTAGTTTATAAGTCTTCATTTGGTAACAAACTGGTTATAATTTATAAATCACACAATTTCTCAAACTATATTTTAATCACACACATTTTCTCTCTTAAATTTTCAACCACTATTTTTTATCTCAAAATTATAAATAAATAAGTTTATAAACCAAACATGTTATCAAATAAAGGCTAAACTGGTTTATAAACCAATTAATTAAGTCTATTGAACGCATATTAAAGAAGGTGATATTTTCGATGTAAAATATGTTGTCAAAAATAATTTAAGAAAGTGCGTGTGATTAAAAACTATTTTGAAAAAATATTTATGGTTTGTTCGGTAACAATGTATCAATTATAAATTGATATATTTATATTTTTTAGGTAAAATGTGCAGTAAAAAAGTGAGGAGAGAAAATATTTATAGTGAAAATGTGATTTAAGAAATCGTGTTGTTTATAAATTATAATGAACATATGGTTAGTTTAGAACATCTCTAATAGTTTATGAATTGTGAAAAAAATCATTATCACATAAGAAAAACAAATAATTATCTCATCTCCAATTATTAGTTTTCATACCTATGTGATGTTGACATGGAAGAGATATTATCTTGTGCTACATCCAGGTATAACTAACGTGGTTGGAAAAGTGATTAGGAAAATATTAATTTTTTTAATTTATTTAAGGAAGTTTGTTATTTGAGATGATGCTAATTTGAAGACATATGCATGCATAAAATTTTTTTAGACAAAGACCATTGAAGATAAGTTTTAAATTTCATTATCTATTTTATCAACATGAGTAAGATTATTATCTATTTAACTACCACATAGTTCAAATATACATAAATCATTAGAGATGCTTATAAACAAGTTTTCCAAATAAGAGCACCTCTAATGGTTTATGGATTGTGAAAAAACTATTGCCACATAGGAAAAATAAATAATAATTTAAACATTTCACCTCCAATGGTTAATTTTCATGCCTACATAATGCTAATGTGACATAGATATTATCTTGTGATATGTCTAGATATAGATAATGTGCTAGACAAAGTGAGTTAATTTTTCATTTACTTAATACTAGATCCTCACCCGTGCGATGCACGGCCATATTAAAATTTCAAAAAATAATGTAATAAAGCATAAGTAATGGAAAAAATGTAGAAAAAATAACAAAAAATCATTGTGATTATACATAATAATAAGAACATAATATTACAAATTCTGAAAAAGCTCCTTGTACACAACGAATGAGCACAAGACTCCTCTACAACCAAAATTTGTTGTCAATGATCTCCATCTCAACAACCTCGTTTTACCCATCTATATTCCTTTAAAATTAATGATTTCATTCATCTATAAATAGTTGTATTCAACGTGATCCCAATTATAATTATTAAAAGTACGGGGAAAAGTAGTAAAAAAGTCTTGTAAATGAAAAGGATTATATCACTTTTATACTTGGGATTATTGAAAAATTGGCAAGCTCAACGTCTTTGGTGTTCGAGGTTTATCATAAATTGTAAAGCTGGAAGCTTCAAAACACAATGTCAAAAGCTCAGACAGATATTAAAGGCACACAGGGAACATATCATCAAACACTCTGTCATTGGAGGGATAGAGAGGAAGGGCAGAGAACTCGGTGAAGTAAAATAATTCACTAATAGCATTCATCACACGAACAATAAAATCATACTAATGAAATAAATATAGGTTCCTTAGAAAAAAAAATTCAACCGTCTTTTATTAATTTTGTTTTGTCTACCAGAAGCTTTAGATTTGATTTTTTTATTTTAAAAAAAATAAAAATAGAAAAATAACATCCCTAAACAGAGAACATCCAATGCGAATCAAAGGAAAAATGACAAATTAATTTGCAAAAGGGTTTACCGTGGAAATTGTGTTCACTGGCTCGTATGACACAAATTCTCCATTAACGACTTTGGACGATGGTGAGTTTAGAATCCGATACAGTCTTCGCTCCGTAGCAATATCCATTAAATTGACGTTTGAAATGCATAATTTAAGGATTCTTTGAAATGATCGTCTCTTTGCCAAATTGCTACCAGAAAACAATAAAACCACAATTAATAAATCAATTTAATAAATAGTGTATAACATATGTGCAGAAGAGGGACCTAAGAATGATCACGTTTCATGAGAGACATAAGGGTTTGAGCGGCGACTCGGAGCTCTGAATCGGAATATCGAACCACTGAGGTTATGGCCTTGAGGACGTGCGAGTCCACCTCTGCCGCCGTCGAGTTTGTGGCTTTCTCTATTAAAGGTCTTCTCTGGGTTGCTGTGGATTCTGCATCACTTCCACCGGGTTCTCTGCTAGTACAACGCCGTGGTAATGGAGGCGCGAGTCCACCTCATCCGCAGTCGAGTTTGTGGCGTTCTTTATTAAAGGTCTTCTCTGGATTGCTGTGAATTCCGAAGTCATTGCAGCCACCACACCGGACTTTTCAACCACCTTCGCATACACCTCTGGAAGATTCTTCTTCTCAACCCTCGGCCGGTCCAACTCCAACTCCATCTTTGACTCTTCTCCTTCTTCTTGGCAACAATGAAGATAATTGTAGCGACCAAGAATTTTTACGCGATTAATAATTATTTTAATAGAAAATCGTGTCGCTACTATTTCACCCATTTTTATTAAGTTAACGCCACGACGTATTCGTATAGCCAAGTCAAGAAATAATCGAGATCGTTCGATTTTAAATTAAATTCCGAATTTCTAAAAATATCTCCATTCTCTTGATTTAAAGTATATTAAGTCCAAGTACTTAATTCAATGTTATCCCAATATTTATTTATACAAAAATTACTTTTATTATTTAAATTAAGAAAATATATGCAAGCATGAGAGGTTCCATTATATGTAATCATGAAGAGCATAATATTTGTATAAAAAATGGAAAAGTATATGAATGATTTATATATTCCATTATATATAATCATGAAGAGCATAATATTTGTATAAATATGGAAAAGTATATGAATGATTTATATACTCCATTATATATAATCATGAAGAGCATAATATTTGTATAAATATGGAAAAGTATATGAATGATTTATATACTCCATTATATATAATCATGAAGAGCATAATATTTGTATAAATATGGAAAAGTATATGAATGATTGATAAGACTCCATTATATGTAATCATGAAGAGCATAATATTTGTATAAAAAATGGAAAAGTATATGAATGATTTATATACTCCATTATATATAATCATGAAGAGCATAATATTTGTATAAATATGGAAAAATATATGAATGATTGATAGACTCCATTATATATAATCATGAAGAGCATATTATTTGTATAAATATGGAAAAGTATATGAATGGTGCTTTACTTTAAGAAAAGGATGTGTTAAAATTAATAGAATTGAATGATTATGTTTACAATATGCCAACTTTATACATCTATTTAAACCCATCTCTTTTACACACAACTCTACACATATACACTTATTTCCAACCTCTTGACAAAATTCACAAGTAAGAGAAATTCAAGGTGGTCAAGAAAGTTTTGGTCCATTTACTACTACACTTCATTTTAATCTTTTAAAAGGTAAGTATATCTTATGTTTTTATGAAAATTAAGTATGTTGTTATGAAATGTAAGTATATCTTATGTTTTTATGAAAATTAAGTATGTTGTTATGAAATGTAAGTATATCTTATGTTTTTATGAAAATTAAGTATGTTGTTATGAAATGTAAGTATATCTTATGTTTTTATGAAAATTAAGTATGTTGTTATGAAATGTAAGTATATCTTATGTTTTTATGAAAAGTAAGTATGTTTTTATGACAAGTAAGTATATCTTATGTTTTTATGAAAAGTAAGTATGTTTTTATGAAAGGTAAATACACCTTATGTTTTTATGAAAAGTAAGTATGTTTTTATGACAAGTAAGTATATCTTATGTTTTTATGAAAAGTAAGTATGTTTTTATGAAAGGTAAATACACCTTATGTTTTTATGAAAAGTAAGTATGTTTTTATGACAAGTAAGTATATCTTATATTTTTATGAAAAGTAAGTATGTTTTTATGAAAGGTAAATACACCTTATGTTTTTATGAAAAGTAAGTATGTTTTTATGACAAGTAAGTATATCTTATGTTTTTATGAAAATGTTTGGATCATTGCTATGAAATCAATCTCACAAGATTGTTATGGGTTCCATATGATATGTTTATGATTATGCTAAGGGGACCGGAGTTTAGTAGCGCTACACATAAGAATTCTTGCCATTTAAGTTCGGTAAAATTCTTGTGTCTCCCTATGTTTATGAGTATTTCGATCCTATCCTATGTTATGATGAAAATGATCCATATGCTTTCAAAAGAAAATTTATGCTTGGTATACTTACTGGGATTTTATAAATCTCACTCCACGATATTTACCATTTTCAGATAATTGAAGGTTCGAGGCGGTCAACATGGAAGTGGCAAAAGTGGTTAAGATTGATGAGATAATTATGTTAAACTTTATGTAAGAAAATTATGTTCTATTTTTATTCACAGATTAAATTATGGGATTCTAATTATTCTTTTGAATAATTTTACATTACTATTTAAGTCTCGATAATATGATATGAGTCACTTTTAGTGGCACTCGAATGGTCGAGAATTCGGGTCGTCACAGTTGGTATCAGAGACAAGAGTTTTAAAAACGATTCTGTAGATTTTTGAAATTTTATTTCTTTAAAAAAAAAAAAAAAAAAAATCACTATTCACGTGAACAGTAAAACGACGTGCTATTCATGATGAACAGTGAACGAAATCACTATTCATTAAAAAAAAAAAGTTGAATTTTCACATGTCAAGTATGGTTATGATTTTGAAAAGCATGATGAAATTTGATGTGCGCATTTCAAGGACAAAATTCATTTTAAGCAAGGGAGTTTGTAATGTCCTGAAAATTTTATGGAATATAATTAGTTAGTGATATGATGTTTATATTGATGTCTTTGATAAATTTCTAGAAGTTCGGGGACTAAAGGAAAAATAAGATTTGACGATAAATTTTATTTGGGTTAAGTTATTAATTATTGATGGGGAGATAATTACTATATCGATATTGGATTTGTTTTGAAGACTGTGATTAATTAGGAATTATGATTCAAGAAAATGTTGATTTGGATACAACCACATTAAATTATTGTTGATTAAAGGAAAATAAGATTATATGAAATATTTTAACTCATCACTCTACTATGTCACTCTCCACGTATTGACTCCTCGAACCAGGTATGTTATATGCTTTGCAAGTCATTTACGATTTTATTAAGACATGTTAAGTATGAAATCTTCATATGTTATGAATCTTTAAGTGAAATATACATGTTGAGTATGATATGAATTGATAGAAGCCTGAATTTTAATTTATTCCTTTTTATGTAGAATCATGAGACATAGAGGATATTGATATGAATTTTGGTTCATATTAAGCTTAGTAAGACTGACTAAATTAGAAAAATAAGTTGGTTCGTAACTTTTACCAAAAAATATATGGAATAATATATTAAACAAACAAAATTAATAATGAATTTGTACAATAATTTATCCCTTTATCACTACCTTTGTGTAAAAACAAGGGAAAAACTGTGGATGGTTATTAGTACTTCCTCTTCAAGTTTCAATTTTCGGTTCAATAATTTATCCCTTTATCACTACCTTTGCTTAAAAGCAAGGAAAAACTGTGGATGATTATTGGTACCACTCTTCAAGTTTCAATTCTGAAAAAAATTCGGAAAGAAAGAAAGAGAACGAGTGTTGAGCATAATGGGAATAATATGACTTAAGAATGATTTTCAAAATAATTGTTGTCCTCGAGTTTAGAAATGATGAACCTTAAATGGACTTTGCATAATTGATTTTAGACATGGCACTAAGTATAAGAAGTCAACAGAAATGATTAGAAATATGTTCAGATTATCTATCATTTAGATTTAATGAGAAATAGCGAGCCAATTTTATGAAGTTTTATGAGATGTTAAGATTATAAGTGATATGATTTTAATGAGACTTTTATGAGAAGCATTATGAAGTTAGAGATTTAAAGATTTGGTTATTGGGAATTAAGTAATGGATATTATGTTGAGTAAGTGAATTATGCCTCTATATTGAAGAGAAATTTATTATGAACTTTGGCCTTGTGATTAAATTTTGGGAATATGATTTATGACTTATAAATATAAGTATGAGTAATCTTTTGAGCCAATTAAGATATGGAAGGAAGTGATATTGTGATATTGAAAAATATGATTTGAAATTGTTATGTTGAGAAATTATGAATTGAATTATGGGATATTTTTTGATGATATTGAAGTGTTGGAATCGTTTTCAATATTTTTAGATTGTTGTGATCAAATGTGGAGTTATTTATTATTGTGAGTTATGAAGTATGCTTACGGTTTGAATAAGTCCAAATTTCAAAGGAAACTCTGCCTAGAATTTTATCGTTTGGAATTAAGAGCATAGTATGGTATGCAATCACTAAGAGAATTGAGGTTAGACATGCAAATTCATTTACATCACAAACGAGATTTAGTAGATGATAACAGAGATATTATTATTTTCTCGTAAGGAGAACACACAAGAGTCACACTGGAAAGAAATACATGAAACACGCAAAAGCAAAAGAAAGCAACATGGGAAATTCCTCAAATTGAGAGATGTGTTTCCGGAGTAGCCGTATCCTACCACCTCTGACCTTTTGAGGAAATAAAGAAACCTTCAAAGAGGTGTGTTTCGAGAGTAAGAATACTCCGTAATCTACCACCTGGAACCTTTGAGGTACACACAAGATTTAAACATTAAGGAAATCCTAGGAAATTAGAGGGGTGTCTCGAGAGTAAGAATACTCCGTACTCTACCCCCACCTATTCTAAGATTCATAAAGTTAAGTTTACATTAACCGGACTCCATTTTCGCTTGATTCCCCTTCCTTGCGACCAATCTATCTTAACCCCTGCTGGATCTTGTATTGAGATATATGACTGCAGCTTATCCAGTAGTTCATCAATAGTAGGAGCAGAAATAAGGAGCCTTCTGGAAAATGGAGAGATGAATCCCTGTTCCACAGCATAATCAAGAAAGGTTAACAAACCATCAAAGAAATTGTTAACATTCAGAAGCCCAATAGGCTTAGTATGGAGATCTAGTTGAGCCCACGAGGTAATGTTAAAGATTTCTTCTAAGGTACCAAAACCTCCGGGCAGGGCTATAAAGGCATCAGAACCATATAGCATACAAGTTATGCGTTCATGGATGGATAAGGTTTGAACTTCATGCCCTCGTGTTTTGCCTGCAACATCTACCAAAGGGACAGGTATGACACCGATTACTTTTGATTTCTCTGCAAGAGCAGATTGGGAAACACAACCCATTAGACCACTGCTACCACCCCCATACACAAGAGTTATTCCTTTTTCCCCCAGTTTCTTTCCAAGATCTACGGCCGCTTCTAGATAACTGAAGCCTTTCCCCACTTTTGATCCACAAAATACACAAATAGTTTTGATCTGTCGAAGTTTTGGTGCTTCCATCTTTGATAGTATAGAAGAGAAAACTTACGAAGAAGATGTGATTTTGGGATGCCTGAACTATGAAATATGTTTGACTATTTAAAGCCGGAAAAATTTACTGTTTTTGATTGATTATGAAAAAGTAAAGATTTACTTTTGACAAAATCGGCCAACTTTTGACTGTTTTACCAAAGATATCACCTTTCGGTGATTTATTTCCAGCTTTATCAAAACTCGAGAAAGGAAAATATATTTTATTTCCAAAATGCGTGAAAGAAAACAGCAAAATATTTTAAATGTGTATCAAGAGATTTACCTTATATCATTGTTGAACTGCCAGAAGCCTCATTTTGTAAAACAGACTGGCAAACAGGATCTTTTGCTATTATATTTTGGAGACTATAACGATTTTTGTCCTCGTTAAATTGAGCATATAAGGAAAGGAGTTCACGTTGCACATACCCACTTGGGTGCGTCTCGAGAGTCAATCGAATATCATCCAAAGACTCCTTACTCAGTCCACCCTTTATGAATTCGATTTTATCATCTCGATTAGTAGAAGAATATCCTAATGATTTGCAACGAGTATTACAGTTCCAACGAGCACATTTGTAGCAACCACCCAGTCTTTTTGCTCTTCGTTTCTTTGCAAACGTGCTTTTGCCTAAACCAGGCATATGTTTTGGAAAGGTCATAGGTAATTCACCAGATAGTCGAACTTTTGCTTCGATCAACCAGCGAACATCTTCTGGAATATCATGAGCCATCAGCAACCTCAATCTTTCGAGCCTTATTCTATAGATCTTTCTCAGATCATTCATAGGAAGATTGGAATAATACTTGCGAATGTTAGAAAGGATGATATCCATTGTTTGATGATTCTAACATCTTCCCAGCATGAACTATTTAAAAGCGTAAAGGATCTGAGTGAATCCGCGTGATGTTGTGTCCAGCAAGAAAGCGCAGGATTATTTTAATGAAAAGAGGAGACAAGAAGTAATGCACTGTTAAATTTTATCGATAAAGGAAGATTTGATGATAAGATTTGAGATATAAAATATTTTTCTTGGATTTTGGGTACTGATATTCTGATATAATAATCAAGGTATAGAAATAATACGGGAATACGTGAAAGAGAAATAAGGACCGTATTGAATCAGAATTCATACGTATATACAAGTGAAAGAAATACTTTGCAGGAAATGTGGTGATATTTAAGTAAAGAATCTTAGTTTGGGAGATATTTGTTTACTGAATTTTGGGTTACAAATATTGGAAAGATAAGTTGATGATATTATGTTGATATGTTATTGGGTATATTACATAGAGAGATTATTCAGGGAATTGTTTTGATTATTTTGAGAATATTCGATGATAAGAAGAAAGGAAAAATTATTATGATATGATATATCAGTAAAGATTTGTTGAAATTTTAGAGATATATACTAATATCTGAGGTCACATGATACGATGATAAGTGACAAGTTACATGAATACTACAAGATATGATGAAATATCACATACGATTGGGAATTTTCATTTTGATTCAGAAGAATTTATGAGTAGACATATGTCTATTATTGATAGAAAAGTCCATGTCTTAAGAAAACAAATTGATGCATTTAGTCAAAGTCCAGTGGGTTAAATATGGTTGGGTTAAATATGGTAGCGATGATGCTACATAAGAAGAAGAAGAAGAGATTCTGATTAAGTGTTCAGAAATCATAAGATCAAGTAAGTTTAATTTCGAGGACGAAATTATTTTAAGGGGGTAAGTTTGTAGCGACCAAGAATTTTTACGCGATTAATAATTATTTTAATAGAAAATCGTGTCGCTACTATTTCACCCATTTTTATTAAGTTAACGCCACGACGTATTCGTATAGCCAAGTCAAGAAATAATCGAGATCGTTCGATTTTAAATTAAATTCCGAATTTCTAAAAATATCTCCATTCTCTTGATTTAAAGTATATTAAGTCCAAGTACTTAATTCAATGTTATCCCAATATTTATTTATACAAAAATTACTTTTATTATTTAAATTAAGAAAATATATGCAAGCATGAGAGGTTCCATTATATGTAATCATGAAGAGCATAATATTTGTATAAAAAATGGAAAAGTATATGAATGATTTATATATTCCATTATATATAATCATGAAGAGCATAATATTTGTATAAATATGGAAAAGTATATGAATGATTTATATACTCCATTATATATAATCATGAAGAGCATAATATTTGTATAAATATGGAAAAGTATATGAATGATTTATATACTCCATTATATATAATCATGAAGAGCATAATATTTGTATAAATATGGAAAAGTATATGAATGATTGATAAGACTCCATTATATGTAATCATGAAGAGCATAATATTTGTATAAAAAATGGAAAAGTATATGAATGATTTATATACTCCATTATATATAATCATGAAGAGCATAATATTTGTATAAATATGGAAAAATATATGAATGATTGATAGACTCCATTATATATAATCATGAAGAGCATATTATTTGTATAAATATGGAAAAGTATATGAATGGTGCTTTACTTTAAGAAAAGGATGTGTTAAAATTAATAGAATTGAATGATTATGTTTACAATATGCCAACTTTATACATCTATTTAAACCCATCTCTTTTACACACAACTCTACACATATACACTTATTTCCAACCTCTTGACAAAATTCACAAGTAAGAGAAATTCAAGGTGGTCAAGAAAGTTTTGGTCCATTTACTACTACACTTCATTTTAATCTTTTAAAAGGTAAGTATATCTTATGTTTTTATGAAAATTAAGTATGTTGTTATGAAATGTAAGTATATCTTATGTTTTTATGAAAATTAAGTATGTTGTTATGAAATGTAAGTATATCTTATGTTTTTATGAAAATTAAGTATGTTGTTATGAAATGTAAGTATATCTTATGTTTTTATGAAAATTAAGTATGTTGTTATGAAATGTAAGTATATCTTATGTTTTTATGAAAAGTAAGTATGTTTTTATGACAAGTAAGTATATCTTATGTTTTTATGAAAAGTAAGTATGTTTTTATGAAAGGTAAATACACCTTATGTTTTTATGAAAAGTAAGTATGTTTTTATGACAAGTAAGTATATCTTATGTTTTTATGAAAAGTAAGTATGTTTTTATGAAAGGTAAATACACCTTATGTTTTTATGAAAAGTAAGTATGTTTTTATGACAAGTAAGTATATCTTATATTTTTATGAAAAGTAAGTATGTTTTTATGAAAGGTAAATACACCTTATGTTTTTATGAAAAGTAAGTATGTTTTTATGACAAGTAAGTATATCTTATGTTTTTATGAAAATGTTTGGATCATTGCTATGAAATCAATCTCACAAGATTGTTATGGGTTCCATATGATATGTTTATGATTATGCTAAGGGGACCGGAGTTTAGTAGCGCTACACATAAGAATTCTTGCCATTTAAGTTCGGTAAAATTCTTGTGTCTCCCTATGTTTATGAGTATTTCGATCCTATCCTATGTTATGATGAAAATGATCCATATGCTTTCAAAAGAAAATTTATGCTTGGTATACTTACTGGGATTTTATAAATCTCACTCCACGATATTTACCATTTTCAGATAATTGAAGGTTCGAGGCGGTCAACATGGAAGTGGCAAAAGTGGTTAAGATTGATGAGATAATTATGTTGAACTTTATGTAAGAAAATTATGTTCTATTTTTATTCACAGATTAAATTATGGGATTCTAATTATTCTTTTGAATAATTTTACATTACTATTTAAGTCTCGATAATATGATATGAGTCACTTTTAGTGGCACTCGAATGGTCGAGAATTCGGGTCGTCACAATAATCCTTCAGCTTCTGTTTTGATTTCAAATGTATAATGCTGAATCTAGCAAGAAAATGGAGTGAGTTTGCAGTGAATTGGTTTTGGAGAATTTAGGAGGTTAGAATGTGTTGATTTTTTAGGTGGTAGTTTGTGGGTTTCAATTTTCATATATGAAATGGTAAAGTGAAATCATGTACTGATAGTGGGCGGTTAGCTTAAAATTCTAGCCAACTGGTAATCTCTACCAACGCTGGGTTAGTGGTAACTGATGCCAATTGATAATAACTGCCCCAAATTTTAAAGTTACCTATTTTTCAGAGATTCTATTTACATTAAAAAATCTATTCCAAAATTGAAAATTGAATAACTGTTTTATTAATATATAGATTCTGTTCACACCACAGAATTTGCTCCAAAATTAAAAATTGAAGAAAAGATTCCCAGAATCTCTTCTACTTTTATTAATATATAGATAAGAAAATGATGTTAATTTGATGACATGTGTTATGCGTACACATAAAAAATTGTAGATAAAGATCATTGAAGATAACTTTTAAAGTCTATTATCTATTTTGTGAATATGAGTGAAATATTTATCTATTTAATTGTTACATTGATCAAAATATGCCTAAACAATTAGAGATACCTAAGGGAGGCAAGCATAAGCCTCTGTTCGGAGGCTATTTTAGGATTAAAAATAGTTTTTTTCACGGTTTTTTAGGTAGATGAATGGTTAAAAAATAGAGAGAAAAAATGTGTATAATTAAAAATTGATTTGAAAAATTATGTAGTTTAAAATTTGATTTATAAACCAAATTTTCAAACATATCCAAACAGAGGAGCAACATTTATTTTGTCAGCAAAAGAAAACTGTTGGGGCCATTTCACTTTGACTTCTCCGGCTCTCCCACACCCCTTTTGTCGTTTATTAAGCATTATTAGGCTCAGTTGTAACAATTATACTAAAATATGTGGTTACAAATTTGGGATAAAAAATAATTTTGAGAAATTGTATTATTTACATTGAACGATTGTATTAAAAAACAGATTGCTATATTACAATGTTTATTTATTTTATAATCAGAATCAGTTATTTTGCTTTGTGTGTGTTTTTTTTTATTTTGGTAGGGATATAAAGTTTCCGGTGAACATGTCTTATGATATCTATCGTGAGTATTACTATTATGTTGATATGCATCACATGAAAATTATGTCGAGACACGTGTCAATATCATGTTCTTAGTAGTTATCGTAATACATGCTTACTGTATTCACCGTATCATTTTTTTTTTAATTATTATTATTAAAATACGCCGACAGGAAAAATTGGACAATGTTGACATAAATAACATTCAGACATATGGATGTCAACGAGCCGAGCAGAGTCGACTCGCGAGTCGAAAATCAAGGCTTGAGCTTTTTGGGGTCGAGCTTTTTTTGGCCCGAGCCGAGTCGAGCTAAAGCTCGTCCCCAAAAATAAGGTTCGACTCGAGTTTTAGCTCGAGCTTTTTCCGAGCCAAGTTCCGAGCTTTTACTTTTTTTATTTTTATTTTTATTGCAAACATTCATAAAATTTTTATTGAAAATGTGTATATATAGCAAGTTGAGCCAAGCTCGTGGTCGAAATTCATTACTCAAGCTCCATTCGAGCTTTTTTAGCGTGCTTTTTATTGGCTCGAGCAGAGCCGAGCCAAAGCCCGTCTCTCAAAAAAAGCTCGACTCGAAATCTCAAGCCGCGCTTAGTCCGAGCTTTTTTCGAGCCTAGCCTGAGCGGCTCGAACCGACGAGCCGTTTTGCCATCCCTAGACATATGTTATGATGTCTATCTTATTTTTGAAAGAGTTATTGTCACAAACGCTTCTAATTATCAATTTTTTTATTTTTTATTTTTTAAGACAAGATCCAATTATTAAATTTTAATTACCACAAAATTAGTACAATTGGATATAAATCAATACACTGCACAATTAACAAAAAAATTTCACTTTGTGAAAATTGTTTTATTTTGGGATTTGGGGATGATCAAATTGTCTGAATGTTCCCTACTCTTTTCAGGGTTTGAATCTCGTTCATCTTCCCTACAATTCTAACGTCCCCTATGCTCCCCATATGTAATAATAATAATAATAAAAAATTGTATTATTTTAATTCCTTTCAATGATACTACTATTTTTATTGATGTTATTTACGATGAGGTTGGAGTACATACTTGATATACAGTCCGATCTTGTGGAGATTAAAATCATATTTTGTAAATTTTAATAAAATAGAAGAAATTTGTGATTAATAAGTTATTAATTTCAAAAAGATGTTATTAAAAGTAATTATTAAAGGGCAGTCAGAATAAAAGTATCCAAACATAATGACCCAACCCAAGTATGAGTGGGCAAAAAAAATATCGGATTCGAGGAAACAGAATCCAAAAAATCAAAACCGTTCCATTTTGAAAACCAAAATTGAAACTAAAAATAAAATCAAATTGATCAAGCTGAGTGATTACTACGAGGTGCAATTTGTTATTCAGTATTAGCCTATCTATAATTTGACTTGCATGGCAAATCATAAACATTATGTTTGAATATTTTTGTTGTTGTTATTGTTAATTAATTTATTTTTTCTTAAAAATTAACATTATTATTATTAAGTATAAATATGTAAAAAAAATAATAAAAAATAAAAAAATAATTTTAAATAACTAAATTTTATTTTATTTATCATGAAAAATAATATCAATCAAATAACAAAAGTTGAAAAATTTCCAACGTTTTCCACATAAGAAACTAAACTAATCAAATACATTAAGGGTATGTTTGATGAGGCTAAATTTTACATCTTTCATGGATTTGCTTTGTTTGGCATGCAAAGTTTTCCATGAAAATCTTTTTTGCACATCCAATCCACGCTCCGATTTTCCTTGAAATAGATGAAATTTTTTTCCTACCAAATACATGATAAAACATTTTCCATGATATGTGGAAAATAATTTTCATCACGTTTGATCCGTTTTATTGTTGTTAATTGACTTAATTTTTTTTAAAATTATTATTATAAAGTACAAATGTGTTAAAAAAGTAAAAAAAATAAAATAAAAATTTGATTAAAATAGCTAAATTTTACTTTATTTGTCATGAAAAATAATGTCAAATAAACAACAAAATTTAGAAAATTCCTGGGAATGGCAACGGGGGCGGGTCGGGGGTAGGGTCGACGTGCCCTACGCTCCGCCCCGTCTCGAATAATTTGCCCTGCGTCCGCCCCTGTCTCGCTTAAAGTAGGGGCGGGTCAAAGCGGGGCGAGACGCGAGGCAGGGTGGGTCGACAAATCGTCCCATTTAGTGAACCATTTATATTTGCGAGACGAGGCGAGTTTCATAAAACTAAATTATTTTGGATCAAAACCAAATCAAGAGCTTCACACACACACAAAAGGGTCCCTACTTAGTGTTAAAATTGATTGTTGCCATTATACACTGCATCAATAAAATTGTTTGAAGAAAGTAATTAGTCATCTACATTGTAATTTTTCTTGTTGCAACTAATAATATTGGATTAGAGAGATATATAGTAAATTACACTACACTAGAGAATACTGAATTATTTTCTTTAGAATATTGACTTATTTTTTTTATCTTTCTTTTCTGTCTTATACTTCCATAATTCATTTTTATATTCAAAGTCATTCCATCGAATGAACAATTTTGCCTTGTCATTCACTAAAAATGGAGGAAATGCAGAATAAAATAAAGATTGAGAATAAAAATAGTGAATGATCCGTTGATTTTTACATGGTATTGATTTGTTAATTAGTCAAGCATACTTCATTTTTTTAAAACTAGATATCAGGACGAGGCGGGACAGGGGAAAACCGTCCCCACTCCGTTTAGATAGGGGCAGAGTTTTTTTGCCTTGTCTCCGCCCCATGAATTCATTTATGCAGGGCATTTCTACCCCTAATGGGGGTTGGGCTCCACGGGTCACGATTTTCACAGATCGTTTTGTCATCCCTAAAAATTCCCCATATTTTCCATCTAGAAAATTAAATCATTTAAAAACTTCCAATTAATATTTTCCAGGAAAATATTTTCCAGGCAGATCTTTTCCTTAGAAAATATTTTATTTCCATCAAATTTTTCACCATCGCAATCAAACGCACCCTAAACTTCAAATTCTGAGGAATTCAATTATCCGAAATTCGTTTTCTTTCCACCCAAATTCCACCATTGCTATCAAACAGACCTTTACATTTATTGTTGTTAGTTAATAAACATTTAATATCAGTTATTTTTTAAAAACGATGCAACTTCAAACCATGTGCAAATATCTGTTATTTTCGATTAAAACAATATTAGTTTCTTTTTATTTATTTATTTGCAGCTCATTTTTTTGTGAAAAAAGGTGGAAAACTAATAATCATTTATTATTTAAATATATAAATTGACCTTTATTATTTAAAGAAGTTATTATAGTTTGAAGTGGTTTTTTAAATTTGTAATAATTATTTTATTATAATATTATTTTTTATACATTTTGTATATTGGAGAAATTATGTATAAACATTAAAATAATAACTTTCATTCATCGCACGAGAAAAATACTAGCGAACTATTAAATTAGAAAGTAGTTTTTAGTTTTTTGTCGTATAGAAAGGCAAAAAAAAAAAAAAAAGTATTAATTAATGTGCCCTCTGTTTGATAATTTTTTTTTATTTGTAAGTAAAGTATGCGTTTATTTTGCGATAAAATATGTGATTTGAAAAAATATGTTATTTATAAATCAACAATGAATACATTAAAATATTTCTTCGTGCCATATATATGTTAATTAATAGTCAATTTTATATTTACATCGAATATGCTAATTTTTTGTTAAATGAATATTTTAAAGAATATTGTTAACTTATTTGTTAAAGTTAATAAACATTAATATAGTGTTCGATAAAGTAGTTTATTTGGTTTATTCTCACAGTTAATATGACATTTTGTGTTGAAAATAATACTTAATGCTAAACATTTATTTTATTGTTTTAGGTGGCAGTGTCGATTGTGGTTCCTCTTAATAACCAATAATAAAGTATTGATAATTTTATGTTGTTGTTCATTAGTATTGGAATCAACTGCAAATACTTATACACACTGCAGCAGCAAAGCCAAGTTCCAGCCCCACCTTCCCGTGATCCCGTCCTCTTCTCCACCATTGCAAATTCTGCAGTGTACCCTTCTGACCTGTTCTGAATATAAAAACAAGCTCACAAAGAAACCGCCATTATTTCGCATTACCCCAAACTTCTCTTCCGTTATTCTCTTGTAACCTTTTCCACCATTTCTTTCAGCTTAAAGATCAAGAAGAAGAAGAACTAAACCAAGAGATAGCTTGCAGCATATTCTACATGGATTTCTTCTCTATTTCTTCTTCATTGCATATTCTGAGTCTCTGTGTTTCCTTTACCCTCTTCTTTGGAGGTTTATATTTCATTTTTTCTCTAGAAGATGCAATTTTTACTGGTTTTTAGAAGAAAAATGCGATTTTTTATTTTGTTTCTTTTATGCTTGCCAGGTGCATTGGGGGCTTCATTTACATTTATGAACAAATGTGAGTACACAGTATGGCCTGGGATACTAGCAAATGCCGGTAGTCCTAGTCTCGACAGCACAGGATTCGAGCTCGCACAGGATTCTTCCCAGACCTTCAATGTCCCAACGGGATGGTCGGGCCGGATGTGGGGCAGAACCGGCTGCACATTCGACGGATCCGGATCAGGTTCTTGCACTACTGCGGACTGTGGGTCGGGTCAGGTGGAATGCAACGGCGCCGGTGCATCCCCGCCAGCCACTCTAGCAGAGTTCACACTTGGTTCCGGCGGGAATGACTTTTATGACGTCAGTTTAGTTGATGGTTACAATTTGCCCATGATTGTGGAGCCGTCAGGCGGGTCGGGATTGTGTGCATCAACGGGTTGCGTCACGGATCTGAATCGTGTCTGCCCTAGTGAGCTGCGAGTAGGTGGAGGGGAAGCTTGTAAAAGTGCATGTGAAGCCTTTGGTAGTCCGGAGTACTGCTGCAGCGGCGCGTTTAACTCACCCGCCACCTGCAAGCCGTCAGTTTATGCCCAGATGTTCAAATCTGCTTGCCCCAGATCATATAGCTATGCTTATGATGATCCCACCAGCACTTTCACTTGCGCTGGTGCAGATTATACTGTTACTTTTTGCCCATCCATGCCAAGGTAAGAAAAATAAAATCTCATTTTTACAAATTTTACTTCTCGTTCTCATTAGTTTCAACTTGTTCTTGGGTTTTAGCATTAAGATTAATGGGTTACGGGTATCCATTTTTTCTCTTATTTTTGTTGTGTCCAGTCAGAAATCTTCAAAAGATCCAACACCGACAACGACAGCACCAGTGACAACTGATGGGTCTATATCCGGGTCTACTACCGATGGGTCTATATCTGGGACAGGTACAACGGGCACGGATGGATCCGGATTGGGGGTGACGGGTGCAGATCCGGGTTCAGAATCTGGGTCAGGATCTCAGGCCATGCTTGCAGATGGATCATGGTTGGCTGGTTTAGCAATGGGTGACTCAAATAGAATTTACACTTCATATTCTTCCCTAATTGCCTTAGCTTTTTTTACCCTCTCCATTATTATTTCTTTGTAGTCTCTCTCTAGGTTTGGGTTTTCTTTGCAGACATCGAACACGAGGCAATCTCGAAGGGAACGAGGTTTTGGCTTTTCTCGTAGAAAATTAGAATGATTTTGTGGAGATTGTAACATTAAGGTGACCTTTTCACTGTTATCTATATGTTTACTTTACTTCTAGGCCTTGAATTTTGTATATAATGATCTTCTGGTAATGTTATCAAGATAGTTTGCAATTATTAATTACAGCATTGGATTCTGTTTCTTTGTTAATTAATACTAAAATAATGAAAAGGGATGTGAGTGAGTGAGTCTAACCACTAATGTGAATAAGAGAATGGAATTGTGGACTAATTGTCTGAAAAAAAGGTTGTCATTGCGGAAATTGCAAGCATAGCTTTTGAACTTGTCTGTTATGGCAGAAAGAAGATGGGTTTATTCTACAGGGATCAAATTATCATGTCATGTGGTCCAGTTTCATGATGTATGTAGGTCCTCATTTCAACTGGCAAATGTTGGACATCAACAAAAATTGACAGCGCAGATGTAGTATTTTTGAATCCTCACATGTTCAAATTTGTTGGGTACGTGAGTTCAGTGGGTGGTACATATATCCTGTCCAGTTTGGGGCATAATTTAGGATTTACATTTTCTATCAATCTTCAGGATAGAAGTAGTGAAGGCGCTTAATTTTGGCGTTCATTTTTTTTTTTAATAATGATGTATGTATGTGAAGACAACATTTGAACAAGCTGAATCAATTGAAGAGGAAGAAGGAAGTAAGAAAACGTGATTTTGGAATTTTACAACTTTATAAGTTAAAGACACTTTCAGCATTTGTACCACTTTACCCTTCTCTATCATCTGCTCCTCACGTGTTGTAAGTTCAACATAAATCCAGCTATGGAGCTCAGGGTTAACGCAGTCTTCACCAAATCATCCATGGCGATTTCCTCATTTCCTCTTTTTACGCATCTTGTGATACGTGTACAGTTAGGATGTTTTGTCTAGAATCTTCTTTTGTACTATTTATCTACTCCTTCCTGCTCGTGTATACAGTGTACTCATTTTTGGTAGATATAATCAGCGTTATTTTTCACTTGGTATCAGAGCTCTCGATGGCAACAAACACCACTGCTGCTACTGGTAACTCAACTCCTAACACTCTCACCTCAACCCATACAAATCTTAGCCATATCTCTTCCCCATTTTCAGCTAATCTTACTCAATCTCCTTCGGTCAAGCTGCACAAGGAGAATTATCTTTTCTAGCGCAATATGGTTATCCCAATCATTAAGGGGCATAACTTTGAAGGCTACCTGCTTGGGACTAATGTGTGTCCTCCAGAAACAATTACCCTGCAAGCATCATCTGATGCTGAAACCACAGGACAAACAAGTGGAGAGGTGGTCACGAATCCAGAATTTACAGCTTGGCAGTCTACGGATGAACTACTCATGGGATGGTTGTATTCAACCATGACCCCAGAGGCTGCTATGAGGGTGATGAGCTCAACTAGTTCTTTCAAGTTATGGGAAGCTGTGAAGGTAACTTATGGGATTCAGAACAGAGCTAGGATTGTGTTTCTCACTGGCGAATTGCAAAAGGTCAGGAAAGGAGATCTCAGTATTGATGAATACCTGATGAAGGTGAAAGCAATAGCAGACAACCTTGAGGTTGCTGGCAAACCTGTTCCAACAGCAGATCTGATTAATCAAGTACTAGCTGGACTTGATGAGGAATTCACTCCAATTGTCGTGATGCTGACAAGTAAGGAGTCATTAACCTGGGGTGAGCTACAGGCCACCCTTCTTACGTTTGAAAGCAGGCTTGAGCATATCTCCAGTGTAAGGAGTGACTTGGGAAATCTAAATCTAAGTCAGGGATATGCAAGCTTTACACAGACAGGAAGAGGAAATTTTCAAAGAAGAGGTTATCCTAGCAGAGGTAACAATCAATACAGAGGAAACAGAAGATGCTATAGAGGTAGAGGTGCAAGGTCATCAAATTTTGGGTTTAGACCAGTTTGCCAAGTGTGCTCTAAACCTGGACACAAAGCTGATGTGTGTGATTATAGGTTTGATGAAACTTATACTAGAGCCCCTTTTCATCATCAACAAGGAAGTCAGCTGAACAACAGGACTGGTCATCGACCAGCAGCCTAAATAGCTACTCCAGATGTTATCAATGATCCATCCTGGTATGCGGACTCAGGCGCCACACACCATGTTACATCTGATGCTAGCAATTTGAAGGAAGGGTTAGAGTTTGAAGGTAATAAGCAGATCATGATTGGAAATGGTGAGTGCTTAAATGTCTCACAAATTGGTAAAGCTATGTTGCCTAGTTTAACCAGTAAATCTATTATGCTCAAGAATCTTATGCATGTTCCTCACATAAAGAAGAATTTGGTCAGTGTATCTCAGCTAACTCTTGATAATTCTGCATTTATGGAATTTCATCCCTCTTATTGTTGTATGAAGGACAAGGAAACAAAGACTTTGCTGCTGGAAGGGAGACTTAGGAAAGGATTGTACCAGCTAGATGTTCCAAAGGTTTCTCATCTGAAGAATTTTCAAAATAAACCACGTTTCTTCACTTCTTCTGTTGAGTCTGAAAGTGTCAGTCGGTCCAAAGTTTGTGAGTCTAGTCCAACATCTGTGAGTCTGAGTCAAATGCCTCTGGCCAATATGTGGCACAGAAGGCTTGATCATCCTTCAATGGAAGTTCTGAGTCAAGTTCTGAAAAAGTGTAATCAAAGGCTCAATAAAAATACACTTAGATTTTTTTGTGATGTCTGTCAGCTAGGAAGGTCACACTTATTACCTTTTACCAGATCTGAATATCATGCCAAAACACCACTTGAGCTGGTCTATACTGATATTTGGGGACCTGCACCACTAAATTCTCAAACCAATCACAAGTACTACATAATGTTTGTTGATGACTACAGCAGATTCCTGTGGATTTATCCTATGAAAGCTAGATCAGAAGCACTCCAATTATTTCTTCAGTTTAAAAAATTAGTTGAAAATCAGTTTGATTCAAAAATTAAGACTCTTCAATCAGACTGGGGTGGTGAATACCGTCCTTTCTCCACTTTCCTAACCAAACTTGGAATTACTTTTAGACATCCATGTCCACACACATCTTCCCAAAATGGCAGAGTTGAAAGAAGACACAGGACCCTCACTGAAATGGATCTGACCTTACTTGCACAGGCCAAACTACCATTGAAATTTTGGCTAGAAGCTTTTCAAACTGCTGCCTACCTAATTAATAGACTGCCTACTCCCATATTGCAACATGACACACCATATACCAGACTTTTTAAAAGACCTATTGATTATTCAAATCTCAGGATTTTTGGCTGCACCTGTTTCCCTTGCCTAAGACCCTATCAAAATCACAAATTCAATTACCATTCCACAAAGTGTATCTTCCTAGGCTATAGTCCATCACATAAAGGTTTCAAGTGTTTGAGCAAAACTGGTAGACTATATATCTCAAGACATGTTGTCTTCAATGAGGAAGAGTTCCCATATGAGTCTGAATTTCAAAACAAATCTTTAGTGAGTTCTCCTATAATTGTCAATTCCTCACAAGTGTCACTTCCTTATTTTCCCAAAAATAGCTACAATTCATCCACTGAAGTTATATCAGCTAGTACATCCTCTTCTACAGCATCCCAACCAGCTGGTGAGTCTGAAGAGGAGACTGATATACGTATGGCAGGTAATGATTATGAAACATCTCCTACTGAGTCTGACAGAACAGTAAGTTTGTCAAATAATACTCCAGCTGACAGTCCTCATGAAATTTATGATGAAGATCATAACACAACTATTCTAGAATCACAGGTCCAGCAGACTCATAACTTACATCAGGGTCATCCTATGCTCACGAGAGCTAAGGCAGGGATCTTCAAACCTAAGGTACTAACAGCAGTAAATCACATGTCCTTGGATTTCAAAGAACCTGCAAGTGTTGAAGAAGCCCTCACCAACCACAAATGGAAACAAGCAATGTTGGATGAATTTTCTGCACTTGAAAAAAATCAGACGTGGGACTTAGTACCTCCATCTGATGCTTACAATGTGGTTGGAAGCAAGTGGGTCTTTAAACTTAAACAGGATGCCACTGGAGCTATACAGAGACACAAAGCAAGGCTAGTAGCGAAGGGCTTTCACCAAACACATGGGGTAGACTATTTTGAAACATTCAGTCCGGTGATTAAATCCTCAACACTCAGAATTACTCTTACAGTGGCTGTGTCATTTGATTGGAGGCTGAGGCAGATAGATTTTAACAATGCATTTCTTAATGGAAATTTGGAGGAAACAGTCTATATGAGGCAGCCAGAAGGGTTCATTAATCAGGAGAAACCTAGTCATGTCTGTAAACTAAAGAAAGCCCTCTATGGTTTGAAGCAAGCACCAAGGGCCTGGAACAACAAACTAAAATGTACTCTTCTCAGCTGGGATTTCATACAGTCTAAAGCTGATTCCTCATTATTTTTTTACAGATCACAGGGTATACTGATTTTCCTTCTAGTCTATGTTGATGACCTAGTAATCACAGGGAGCAGCAATTCTTTCATTCAGGCGCTGATTGGAAAACTTAATGAAGTGTTCACTCTCAAGGATATGGGAGATTTACACTATTTTTTGGGAATAGAAGTAAAGAGACACGAAGCCGGACTCCATTTATCCCAAGAAAGGTACATTGATGAACTGTTGGAAAGGTTCAACTTCAAAAATCTCAAACCATGTCCCACACCTAGTGTCACAGGCAAAACTCTGTCTAAGTATGATGGGGATTCACTTAAGGATGCAACTCCTTATACATGTGCCGTAGGAAGCCTCCAGTAACTGGCTCACTCAAGACCTGACATTGCTTTCAGTGTCAACAAACTGAGTCAATTCTTGCAATCACCAACTACAGTGCACTGGACAGCCCTGAAACGAGTTTTTAGATATCTGGTTGGAACAAAAAAAATCATGGATTATGGATTAAACGAGCAGACAGAATCTTACTCAATGGTTATTCAGATGCTGACTGGGCATCATGCCCTGATGATAGACGTTCTACTGCTGCTTACTGTGTTTACCTGGGGGAAACACTTATTAGCTGGTGTTCCAAGAAGCAAAGTGTCATTGCAAGGTCCAGCTCAGAAAGTGAATACAGAGCTCTCGCCCTTGCAACCGCTGAAATAATCTGGGTACAATCACTTCTTGAGGAAATTGGTTTGAAACTTCAGTCCTTACCAACTCTTTGGTGCGATAATATGAGTGCCAACGCACTAGCATCCAATCCAGTTTACCATGCTAGAACGAAACACATCGAATTGGATCTACACTTCATCAGAGATAGAGTTATTGAGAAGAAAATGGAAATTAAATACATACCCACGACTGATCAAATTGCAGATCTTATGACAAAGAGCTTACCACATACCAGATTCAATCTTCTAAAGGTCAAACTTGGAGTTACAAGAGTACCGTCCAGTTTGCAGGGGGGTGTGAAGACAACACTTGAACAAGCTGAATCAATTGAAGAGGAAGAAGGAAGTAAGAAAACGTGATTTTGGAATTTTACAACTTTATAAGTTAAAAACACTTTCAGCATTTGTACCACTTTACCCTTCTCTATCATCTGCTCCTCACGTGCTGTAAGTCCAACATAAATCCATCTATGGAGCTCAGGGTTCACGCAGTCTTCACCAAATCATCGATGGCGATTTCCTCATTTCCCCTTTTTACACATCTTGTGATACGTGTACAGTTAGGATGTTTTGTCTAGAATCTTCTTTTGTACTATTTATCTTCTCCTTCCTGGTCGTGTGTACATAATGTACTCATTTTTGGTAGATATAATCAGTGTTATTTTTCACTATGTAGATGTAAGAGTGTACGTTTTTAAATTCTAGTACTGAAAGTGCTCTGTTGTCCACTGGTCAAGTGTTCTTATAATATTTAAAATTTAGTGCTTGCTGTTTTTCATTGGATGTGAGTTTTTTATGTTACCCACGTTGGACAGCTAGACAACAGAGCGTAGCTCTTTCTAGTACTCTCAAATTTTGAGTCGTGTTCTACAATTTACTAGGATTAAAAGCATATTGTTGTCATTGAACGTGATTATGAGATAAGATCAAGCTTCTACGAGTTTGGGTAAAGATTAAGCATAAACATGAAGTGTGGTAAGCAACGAGAGCAAATTACGCGCCTAAGATCTCGTTTGATGTAGGAAATTTTGTTGAAAGTTTAGATCTTTTGAAGAATATGCCTCTTGGGGGTGGGCATTAATCCACCCAATCCGTCAAAACCGTCCAAATCAACCCAACCCGATTTGTTCGGGTTGGGTTTTGATGAAAATTGAGTTGAGTTGGGTTCTAAAAAAAAATTTTTGTTCGGGTTGGGTTGGGTTGTGGGTTGGGTGAAAAATCCAACCTAACTTGACCCAACCCAATCCAATCAAAATTTTAAAAATATAAGACCATTTAAATTTCAAGAATTTTAAGCTCATTTTTAATTTAGATGAAACTCAAATATGATTTGAATATATTTTAGTTTTAATAGCAAGTATTCAATTTATTATATTTAAGATTATTGTATTGTACATAATTTATTTGAGTTAATATTTGATTTATAAGCATAATTTTTTAATTTTCTAAGATTTTTAGTTAATTGGATCAAAGCCCAAACCACCCAACCCAACCCGATCGAAACTTGATTGGGTTGGGTTGTGTTTGAACTCATGTTTGGGTTGGGTTGGATTGATATTTTATCAACCCGACCATGGTGGGTTGGGTTCGGGTTGGGCAAAAAATTGACCCAGCCCAACCCACGGCCACCCCTAATGCCTCTGTTTGGATAATAGATTTTTTTTTGATTTTTAAACCAATTTTTAAGCTACATAATTCCCCAAATCAATCTCTAACCCTACATATTTTCTCCCTTTAATTTTTAACCATCCATCTACCTAAAAAATAAAAATAAAAAAATTATTGTTTTTTTACTTGGGAGCCCCCAAACAGGCGCCATATGGTGAAAATAGGTTAAAAAGTGTGAAAATAGTGAGTCCCATAAAAGATGTGGTTGAAAATGAATATTATAGAAAAGTTGTTCAAAAACTTTTAAACGGGGCTAAGTATTGTGTAAGCGGGACAAAATGAGCTTTTTAAAACAAAACTAAATACAATCAAGAATTTAGTCCTATTCTTTTGCCCTCAGAACGTTTGCCCACTTGTCATGTGGGCATTGGTGGTGATCGGGTGGGACCCAATACAGTGAGTGGAGATGTGGAGGGAAAAAAACATGTGAGCCAATAACATTTTGCTAGTAGTAATGGTGAGCAACATAAGCCGTGGTGACATATTTGGGTGACATATTAATTTCGTTAAGAATATGGGGATAAGACGATGTCTAGCTCAAACTATGAGCCGTTTGGCTTTGCTTAGAAGACGAAAAGAAGCAGCTCCTTTCTGTGGTTTCTCACATATTTTCAGCACTATATCCCTTCATATTGTTGAAAAAAGCTGCTTCTATAACTCATAAGCAAAGCCAAACATTCTAGAGCACAGTTTGTAAGTATAAAGATGCAGAACTTGTGAAGAAAGTAGCTTCCAGATTCTATTAACACCCAAAGGATAATTCACCTTTTCTAAGTTCTTCAATAGGAATATGTAGTTCATGTAACAACTCTTTATCGAAGAGGACAGAGTTAATTGTCTCATTGATCAATGAACTTATGTCCATGTCTTCGATAAATTCTTGAACTTTAAAATGTCAAGTTTTTATCACTGAACTATGTCTACGTCTTCGATTGGTCATTAAGCTTTAATATATCGAGTTTTGATCATTAAACTATGGGTTAACTGTCCTAACAATCACTAAACTTATGTAAATGTCGAGTTTTGATTATTAAACTTATCAAAATGGTAGACTTTAGTCATTGATTTAACTTTTACAATAGAATTAACAACATAGTAGATGGAATGTACACATAGCGTCACATCACCTTCGATCGGTCAATCACGACGCAACAAATTACAACGTAAGTAAGCTTTAAAAATGTCATCGATTAGTTACTAAAGTTTTAAAATATTTTCGATTGTTTACTAAACTTTAAATTGATCGAGTTTTAATCATTGAACTTGTAAAGATGACACAACTGACTTGAAAATCTATAAACGTTTTTTTAAATTATTAGTTGTATACAATAATTCAATAGTCAAAAATGTTTTTAAAAATATAGTGACAATCGAAAACGTTCTTAAAAATTTCTTACTTAACAATTTTGGGTACCGTAATTGGTCGATTGGAGATGATGTACATTTTGTCTGTCACGTTGTCAATTCTATTACGAAAGTTAAGTCAATAATTAACATCTATCATTTTGATAACTTTTGTGGACAAAATTTGACATTTGCATAAATTCAGTGATTACTGAGGTAATTAACCCATAGTTTAGTAATCAAAACTCGATATTTTAAAGTTCAGTGATTAGTCAAATACATTTACATAAGTTCAATGATCAAAACTTGACCCTTTATAGTTCAACGATCGATCGAAGATACGTGAATAAGTTCAGTGATCATTGGCATTGCCAATTAACTCCACAGGACATGTATTACCTACAAATTACTCATTATGTATGCCTCGGTTTATTTATATATCAAACACAATCGCTGTTCAGTTCTCTTCGCGACAGTCAGGAGCGACGAAAACGAAAAACTCGGCACAAGCTCTATGCCCAGCACACGGAAATTTACTATGCACATGCAGCGAATCAAGAATGTTAAAGCGATAGATGAAATCAAGAATGTTAAAACGTTAGACGAATGCCAGCATATAGTAAGCTTAAATGACAGAGGGAATTGCAAGAAAGACTCGAGCAATTTACTCGTGAAATAACCTGATACTGATAGTGTTCCTTAGAAGTTGTGCTGTAAGAACAGGAGTTCTGGTGGAGATGCCGGCCCAATTTCTTCATCTAAACTTCTCAATCCATCGCCAAGACCCATGCCATTCCCCAAAGTTCTTGTTTCCAAGTTCTTTACATCAGCATCCGAATCTGAGGCGGACGATTTCCTCCTCTGAGAAGAGGCAACACTTGGAAAAGTAATCCATGAAGGAGCTCTTAATTCAAATCTTTGATCCTCAGTATCTGCCCCATCCGTTTCTGAGGTTGATCGATTACCGGATCTTTGAGAAGACTTCTTGTGCAATCTGCTACTTCCCAGAACCACCTCAGTTGGCAAAATAGGTTGCTCATTGCATGGCGTACCCATTAGCAGCGCAAGTGCGCGCTCTAAAGCGGTCGTCACTCTGTCCATTGAGGGTCTCTCCTTCCCTCTCATTCTCACACATTTACTCGCTACATTTGCAATCCGTTTCAGAGCTTCAAGATCGGATGGCGGTTTCAGTACCGGATCCAAAATGGCTTCTATGTCATCACCCTTGATCAAAGGAACTGCCCATTCTACAACATTTCCTTCTTCGTATTTCATGTCAATGGCTTTTCGACCGCTGATGATTTCCAAAAGCAACACGCCAAAACTATAAACATCGGATTTGGTCGTGAGGTAGTGAAGTCTATAGTACTCGGGATCAAGATATCCTAGAGTCCCTGCCGGTAGCTCAGCCAAAGGGGAGCTACTATTGGCAGGTCCCAGTAAAGAGAGACCAAAATCTGCAACACGGGCATTGTGTTCTTCGTCTATGAGAATGTTTGAAGACTTTATGTCTCGGTGAATTACGGGGGGACACGCATAACCATGTAGATATTCAATCCCGCGAGCTGCTTGGACTGCTATGGTAACCCTCCTTATCCAATCTAACTGCTCTTTCAGTTCCTTGTTTCCATGGAGATGTTGATGCAAGGAACCATTAGCCATGAATTCATAAACCAGAAGCCTCTCTCCTCCTTCTTCGCAATAACCGAGTAAATTGAGCAAATGCGCGTGATTTAACCTCGAAAGCAAATCCAGCTCTGTATGGAACTCCTTTGAGTTCTTCTGCATATCAGGAGACATAATAGCCCTTTTAACAGCAACAATAGTGCCATCCTTAAGAACCCCTTTAAAAACACATGAAAAACTACCCTTTCCCACCAATGATTCTTCCTTAAATGCATCAGTGGCTATGTCTAGTTGCTCATAAGTAAACTTTTGAGCTCTCCTAATATTAATCCCATCCAATTCAGGCCTAATTTTCCCACTATCTTTCAGGAATGAGCTATTTCCATTACTTACTTTGGATTTAACAGAACACCTACAGTTCCTCAACTTGTAACGAACAAACAAAACCGATATCAGAACCATGACGGTAACGAAGAACACGGCAAAGGCAATCTCAGAAACAACTATTGGCAATTGTAGTGACCAAAATTTTTCATTATTCTTTCCACCATTTGAACAGTTAGAGAAGCACTCACCTGAGATGCAACTTGAACAGTTATATCCACACCGTCTATCGGATGTCAAAGTACACTCAGCGATTTGGTACATTTCATTAGGACAGCCATTGCTGCAGGGCAAGCAAATGTGAGAGCCTGGAGATTTACAAGGTGAACTTGCATTGTTAAATTCAAAGAAATCGGGTGAACAAGGTTTGATTTTGCAGACTCCAGGTGCAACTGGTAATGGTAGAGCAGAAGGAAAGCCAGCGCCCCAACAAACAGGTAGCAGAGATGTCTCAGCAAGAATTCCACAGGTGAAGTAATCTCCCCCTGCAATTTCGTAAAACTTTACTCCGGTGGGCGGCGGCGTACTCCCGTCAACAAAATACCCCCAACAAACAACTTTCCGGTCATTGCTTCTTATCCCACATGCGTGAAATCTCCCCCCTGTAACTGAAAGCATAGGATTATCTGGTGCCAAGTCTACATTGAGTTGACCAGCGTACAATGCAGGTACAGAGATTTCTTCTTCAAGATCCAAGCTTTTTCCCCAACAAATGACTCTTGATTTCACCCCGTCCAATATTCCACATACATGGAACCCTCCTGCGGCAATCTTTCGAAATCTCAGCTCCTTTGGAACGAGCCCAATTAATCGGCTTCCGGTCTCATCACCCCAACAGAACACACTCCTATTCTGAGCAAATAAGCCGCAGTTAAACACTGAACCTGCCGAGAGAGACTGGATCTGCCCATCAAATTGGTAGCTTTTTGTCATGTTATAACCCCAGCAATCAACTAAAGAAGTGTTTCTGTGCTTTCCCATTAAGGGTTTTCTCAACCCACATAAATGGTTATCCCCGGCACTGATTTCTATATACTCAGAACTCTTCACCATAGGTCGAGGAGTACCCATTGGTATAAAACCTGTTCTTCCCCAACAATAAGGCTGATTCGAGTCCATTACAAGTCCACACACAAAGCCATTCCCTGCAGTTAAGCCAACAAATGGAAAATGATCTGGGATTTCCCTTGTAATTGCAGGATTAGAGCCATAGCAAGTTACGAGATGAGAACCATCAGACTTTAGTCCACAGAAAACTGGGCCATTTTCTCCATAAGAAATGGCAATGGAAGACATTGATCCCAAACCCAAGACGCGAAACCATAAATCCGAAAAGAACAACAGAAATACTATAACTTGTGCAAGAAAAACCATGGCTTTGCATGAATATATCTTCATCTTCTCATAAACAATACGCTAAACCAGAATGATAGCCGTTAAGGAACTTAAAAGTCTAGAGTGGTAGCTTGCTAGTGCCACGGTGGCGGAGGAGGCGGTTGCGTCTGGCTGAAGCGTTTCACAGCGAGGGAGAGAGAGAAGGCGGGGGAGGGGGGAGAGGGAGGGAGGGAGGGAGGGAGCTGGTAGCATTTAATATTAATCTAAACGGTGGATATTTTACAAGAATCAATCAACGGTCCATCTTCATTTTTCTGTATGATGATCATCTGCATGTACCGTTCGATGTCACGCTCGCATTCAATGCTTCCTTTTATAGATCAATTTTACCAAAATTATTATTCGTTATGAATGTTTTTGTAATGAATTTTTTTCATTTTCAAATTGATAAATATTTTACTTATAGTAACGCTTTTTTAAATTTCTTTCCAAATTTTGCATTTTGTCGTGTTTTGGTTTGGTTTTGGAGCTCTTGGGATTTTGGGAAGACTTATGATTTGATTTTATGTCATTAAAATAGTTGTTTTTTAAGGATTAACACTACTCCCCACGAAAACAATCTACAAAAATTAACTGTTCTCACGTGGAAACCTAATATTTTATAGTTATTATTATCATATTATATTGATAATTGACTACACTTAGCCGTTAATTGTCTCCTATTAAGAGATTGTAAAACTCACATCGACCTCTTTGCCGGTCAGTTGGTTGAGTGGTTCCTAATTCTAATTCTACCATCAAGAGCAATAATATCATCCCCCCACCCCCCCCAAACCAAAAAAAAATGAAGAAGCAAGATTTATAGAGATTCACATCAACGTTAGATTATATTCTATTCCGTAGCTACAAGTTTATGAATGAAAATCGATCACCCTATTTCTTTAACCACACTCTCTCGATCTGCATATTTGCTTCATATATATAATAATAACTAAGCTCCATAATTTAACAATATGCATATTTAGTGTAAGTTTGGTTGTACTTCTTAGGAGATCCGGCGTGTATCTAGTTGATGGAGAAACCAATACTGACCAAATTGATGAAATTTGAGATGACAAATTAATGTCCAAAGGTTGAAGCTGTTCATGTGGATGAGGGAGAGTGATCGTCACTTGCATTGCATCATTCAGAAACTGACTTCGTCTTGCTCCAAATAGACATGCTATCTTTTAAACTTCTTGTTGCACCATTAAAATGAGAGTTTGTGACGTGATAATTGTTAATTGCCAGTGGCAGCAGTGATCTCATCAAGGCCCTAGAGCGTTTCGAGATTGTATAAAATAGGCTGGCTCAAGAAATGTGTTCAAACTATTGTACACAAAGTGTGCCACGTTCCATTTTCTATTCGGAAGCACACTACAAAGATGATGTGTTGTATGATGTGGTAGACATGAATGCTTGCCATGTATTATTAGGTCATCCTTCACATTTAATCTCGATTAGATTTAGCTAAAAAGTTGATAAAAATGAAGTTAAAACCAATAATTAATTTTAATTACACATTTAATGGAAATGGCAACTATTCTCAACTTTTCAATCGCATTTTATCAATTTATTTTAAAATATACTAAAATCCTGATTTTTTTTTTTTGAAGCAAATCTTAATGTCACATAAAATGGTCATGAAAGCTGTTATATATTCTCTTGGAAAGGAATATGATAGCCTTAATGCCCCCTAGTTCTCCTCCTAAATCTTAAGTTTATAAGCCCTCTTTGTTGAATTTTCTATCAAATGCAGCAAGTTTTTGATGGCCTCATTACTTAGCCCCTACACGGTTTCGATAAAAACTAAATATTTAGTAAATTTTGATAAAAATTGATGAAATATATGGTTGAAAGTAAGTTTGAAGAAAAATGAGTTTTAAAAAATGGGGAAAAACGCATGCTTCAAGAAGCTATTTACGTTGATCAACCACTTTATAAGGCCGTCCAAGAAATTTTATCACATTTTTCTTGATGTTTCACAAAATGAAGATGGTGTTGTTTCTTAGACATGGGCATTGAGCAATGGCAGAGGCAATCCACTCGAAGAGCTAATGCTTGAGCCTAAGGGGTACCAATAGTCTTTAAAGGTGAGAGGCCTAAAATCTATTGGGTTTATGTCCAAAGCCCACATGCACGAGTTGTTGTTTCCATCCATCTGGCTTAGGTCATGGGACATGAGACTAGCTTATATATATTCTTTTTGGAGAAATTAAGTAAATAATTATTTAATTTTCATGAATTTTAATCTAAATATTCCAAGTATATGTTGATTGCTCGAACGGTCCATCTCGGGAATACCCACACAAGCAGCTTTCGAGCGAAACTCAAGCGGTGCATGAAAATTGCTCAAGAGCCCATAGAGCTAAATTCAAGCGGTGCGTGGCTTCGAAAAATCATGGCTTTTCATGAACATGTTGAATTTTGGTGCGTGCCTTTTCGACTACAACACTTCAACATCTATAAATTGGACCCCTAAACTTGTTTTAGGTCACACTTCGTTGTGCATTACATAAACACTTTGAAAAACTCCTTTCATTCTTTAAAAGTCATTCCATTTAAGAGATCACAAAACATTTCGGGTTTGTTGTTCTTTCGAGTTTGTAGTACTGTTACCGAAGGAAGTTGATAGTTGTATCTTGGGAGGCATTTTTCATAACCCCGTTAGCAACTAGGCACGACAATTATGACTTAAGGAAAGAGAGTCAAACTCTTGCCTCGATCTATCATTTCATTTCATTTTTGTTTTCTTGTTTCCAATTTCAAAAAATTCCTTTATGTACTTTTATTTTTCATTTGTTATCAAATACACTGCACAATAACAACATATCAACTACCAATCCTAACAATCTTAAGATGTAATTTCTTTTATTGTTTATGTTATATCATAACTTGAAAAATAAGCTTGTTATAGATTTTCTCTCTGTAAGTATAATTTAGTTGTTTTATAATATATATTAAATGCAAACCCGAAATAAACTATTGTACACAAAGTGTGCCACGTTCCATTTTCTATTCGGAAGCACACTACAAAGATGATGTGTTGTATGATGTGGTAGACATGAATGCTTGCCATGTATTATTAGGTCATCCTTCACATTTAATCTCGATTAGATTTAGCTAAAAAGTTGATAAAAATTGAAGTTAAAACCAATAATTAATTTTAATTACACATTTAATGGAAATGGCAACTATTCTCAACTTTTCAATCGCATTTTATCAATTTATTTTAAAATATACTAAAATCCTGATTTTTTTTTTTTGAAGCAAATCTTAATGTCACATAAAATGGTCATGAAAGCTGTTATATATTCTCTTGGAAAGGAATATGATAGCCTTAATGCCCCCTAGTTCTCCTCCTAAATCTTAAGTTTATAAGCCCTCTTTGTTGAATTTTCTATCAAATGCAGCAAGTTTTTGATGGCCTCATTACTTAGCCCCTACACGGTTTCGATAAAAACTAAATATTTAGTAAATTTTGATAAAAATTGATGAAATATATGGTTGAAAGTAAGTTTGAAGAAAAATGAGTTTTAAAAAATGGGGAAAAACGCATGCTTCAAGAAGCTATTTACGTTGATCAACCACTTTATAAGGCCGTCCAAGAAATTTTATCACATTTTTCTTGATGTTTCACAAAATGAAGATGGTGTTGTTTCTTAGACATGGGCATTGAGCAATGGCAGAGGCAATCCACTCGAAGAGCTAATGCTTGAGCCTAAGGGGTACCAATAGTCTTTAAAGGTGAGAGGCCTAAAATCTATTGGGTTTATGTCCAAAGCCCACATGCACGAGTTGTTGTTTCCATCCATCTGGCTTAGGTCATGGGACATGAGACTAGCTTATATATATTCTTTTTGGAGAAATTAAGTAAATAATTATTTAATTTTCATGAATTTTAATCTAAATATTCCAAGTATATGTTGATTGCTCGAACGGTCCATCTCGGGAATACCCACACAAGCAGCTTTCGAGCGAAACTCAAGCGGTGCATGAAAATTGCTCAAGAGCCCATAGAGCTAAATTCAAGCGGTGCGTGGCTTCGAAAAATCATGGCTTTTCATGAACATGTTGAATTTTGGTGCGTGCCTTTTCGACTACAACACTTCAACATCTATAAATTGGACCCCTAAACTTGTTTTAGGTCACACTTCGTTGTGCATTACATAAACACTTTGAAAAACTCCTTTCATTCTTTAAAAGTCATTCCATTTAAGAGATCACAAAACATTTCGGGTTTGTTGTTCTTTCGAGTTTGTAGTACTGTTACCGAAGGAAGTTGATAGTTGTATCTTGGGAGGCATTTTTCATAACCCCGTTAGCAACTAGGCACGACAATTATGACTTAAGGAAAGAGAGTCAAACTCTTGCCTCGATCTATCATTTCATTTCATTTTTGTTTTCTTGTTTCCAATTTCAAAAAATTCCTTTATGTACTTTTATTTTTCATTTGTTATCAAATACACTGCACAATAACAACATATCAACTACCAATCCTAACAATCTTAAGATGTAATTTCTTTTATTGTTTATGTTATATCATAACTTGAAAAATAAGCTTGTTATAGATTTTCTCTCTGTAAGTATAATTTAGTTGTTTTATAATATATATTAAATGCAAAGTTAATCATCAAATTCATGTGAGATTTGTTGCACTAAATTAAATTAATTTTTGTTCATATCGAAATAATCTTCATTTGATTCGATAATTGATTATTCATAACCATTGATTTGCATTATCATTACTATAAGTTGAATTGTTTATCTCCTATTTTTTGTAAATAGAAATGAATGACAATGGAACTAATGTTGTTCTCCCTACAAGTAGTAGAAATACTACAGTTCCACATGTGGTTGTTCCTGTTCAATCAACCATGCTTCACGTGGAGAAAAGAATAAAAAAACAGTGGTGTGGACTTTAAAAGATGGCAACAAAATATGCTTTTCTACCTAACCACATTGAACTTGGCAAATTTTTTTTATTGAAGATGCTCCAACGGCTCAAGAAAGAACTAAACAATAGGGAGTCCCTAATTGCTTTGAATGCATAGAAGCGTTCTGACTTCTTATGCAAAAACTACATTCTAAATGGACTGGATAACACACTAAACAATGTGTATAGTTCCATGAAATTTGTAAAAAAATTGTGGGAGTCCTTAGAAAAAAATATAAGACAAAAGAAGCCAGCATAAAGAAGTTTATTATTGGAAAGTTCCTTGACTACAAGATAGCAGAATAAAAAACTGTGATAAGTCAAGTTAAAGAATTGCAAATTCTTCTTCACGACATCTATGCTGAAAGCATGACCCTTAATGAGTCTTTCCAAGCTGATGTTATCATAGAAAAACTCATACCTTTTTGGAGAGGTTTCAAGAACTATCTGAAGTATAAACGCAAAGAGATGAACTTGGAAGAATTAATTGTTAGGCTAAGGATTAATGAAAACAATCAAACATTTGACAGGAAAACTGGAGGACAGTTTATAGCAAAGACACATATTGCGGAATCGAAAGAAGATAAAAATTCTGGTGATGCTTCTAAGAAAGACAATAAAAAGAATGCAAAGAAATTGAAGGGTAACCGTTGCAATTGTGGTAAAGCGGGACATTGTGTAAATGAATGTCGTAAGCCAAGAAAATAGAATGTCCAAGCTAATATGGTTGAAGGAGATACATTATCTGAATGGATACAAGAATTGAACTTGTCTATTGTTGTATCTGAATGTAACAATATTGGAGATCTTAGAGAATGGCGGGTATACCAGTGCTGCTTATCACATTTGTGCTGATAAAAGTAATATCTCAAACTACAAAGCAGCTAATGGAGGACAACTTTTCATGAAAAATTCAACAAGTTCAAAGTTTGAATGACAAGGTAAATTTACTTTGAAGAAGACTTCCTGCAAAGAACTCGTCCTAAAAAATGTGCTACATGTGTTTGACATTCACAAGAACCTTGTATCCAAATCTTTAATTAGCAAAAATGATTTTACGTTGGTCTTCGTGTCTGATAAATTTTTACTCACTAAGAGTGATTTGTATGTGGAAAAAATATTACTTGTGTGATGGAATGTTCAAGAGAATGTCTTTAATATTGTACCAAACAAAAATAAGATTAATAATACATCTTCTTCTGTTTATATCGTTGAGTAATCTTGTTTGTGTTGAGACTAAGTTAGCAAAAACTTTATTCCATTATATTGAAATGAATACAACACCTTTAGAATTAATTCATATTGATATATGTGATTAGAAATTCGTGCAAACTAGATGTGGTGAAAATTACTTCATTACTTTTATTGACGATTGCACGAATACTGTTATGTCTATCTGCTAAGAAGTAAAGATGAAGCATTTGGATGTTTTCAAAATAAATATAAATTAAGTTGAAAATCAACTTGGCAAAAGAATAAAAATTATTTGTCTTGATAGAGCTGGAGAATATGGAGCACCGTTTGAAAATTTTTGTTCTGAACATGGAATTATTCATCAAACAATGGCACCTTATTCACCTGAGTCTAACAGCGTTGCGGAACGTAAGAATCAAACTCTTAAAGAGATGATGAACACTATGTTAATAATTTTTGGTTTACCTCAAAATTAGTAGGGGGAAGCTATCCTCTCGGAAAATGTCATTTTGAATAAGATACCCCAAAAGAAAATTGAAGAAACTCCTTATAAGTAATGGAAACGTCATAAGACTACTTATAAACACTTAAAAATGTAGGGGTGTTTGGTTAAGGTTGAAGTACTAAAGCCTATACAAGTCAAAACTTGGGCTAAAACTATTGACTGCATATCCATTGGATATGCAAATAATAGTAGTGCCTATCGATTTCTTGTCCATAAGTCAGATGTCCTGAACATACATGAAGTTACTCTAATTGAATCTAGGAATGTTGCATTTTTTGAAGAATTCTTTTCATGCAAAGACAAGAAACAAATAAAAAATTTATAATACTGTAAGTGGTACTTCTCTCAATAATAAAGAACTTGGATGCAATAAACAAGCCAAAATATCTACGTTACTTGGTCCAGATTTTCTAACATATATGGTAGAAAATGATACTAAGACATTTAATGAAGCAATGTCTACATCAGAAACTTCATTTTAGAAAAAAGCTATCAATAATGAAATAGAGTCTATCATGCAAAATCACGTTAGGAAGATAATTGATCTTCCACAGGGAAACAAGCCTTTAGGCTGTAAGTGGATTTTCAAAAAAAAAAAAAATTAAACTGATGAATCTATCGATAAATACAAGGTAGATTGGTAGCAAAATGATATAGACAAAAGGAAGGTCTTGATTTCTTCGATACATACTCACACATGACAAACGATCACGTTGATTAGAGTCCTAATTGCAATTGCTAGTTTGCATAATCTTGAAATCCATCAAATAGACATTAAAACTACATCTTGAATGATGAGTTAGACGAAAAAATATACATGGAACAACCTGAAGGGTTTATTGTTCCAAAAAAAATGGAAAATATGTGTAAAATCATTAAGTTTTTATTTGGTTTAAAACAAGCCCCAAAGCAATGACACCAAAAATTTAACAAGAAATGTTGTCAAATGAATTTAGAACGAGTGTGATAAATATGTCTATATCAGACACACCAAATGCACATGTAAATAGTATGTCTATATGTGTATGACATGCTAATTATTGACAGCAATCATGATGTTATCATGAAGACTATGAAAATGTTAACAAAATATTTTGATATGAAAGACATGGACTTTGCAAATGTCATTTTGTGAAATAAGATTTTTAAGACATGCGATGAACTTATTTTGTCACATTCTTATTATATTGAGCCTGTACTTAAAATTTTAATATGTTTGATGAAAGTCCAGTTAAAAAAATAAAAATAAACAATTTGTCCAAAACTACCTCTGGCTTGGATTCGAACTGCTAACATTTCCAAAATACAGAGACCTTACCAAGTGAGCTACAAGCTAGCTAAAGGTAATGTTTTCTGCGTTTTTGATGTGTTGTGTTTTTATAACCAAAAAAATCAAAACGATTTTTTTCCACGTTTTGGGTTTCTTTTACAATTTTCCTTTATGTTTCCCAAAATGCATTTTTTGAAAATTGCAAAGAGAACACGTGTTGGTTGTTTTGAAAAATGAAAACAGAAAATGGCATAAAAACAACAAAGAGAACAAGGCCTTAGGTTATGCATTGTTTTCTGGTGGAGTTGTGATCACATCATATATAGCCCATGTGATCTCATAAGCTAAAGCTACTTTTTAATTGTCACTTTGGTCCTTGAGTATATGTACTTTGATAAGTTTATTTTATGCAATTATTTATATGTCAAAATTAGAATGTTATATTGTCGTTTTAGAATAAATTTTATCTAATTGTTATTTATTTGTCTACTTTCCAGAAAACATCCCAAAAAGATGAATAATGAAGCATTTGAGATGAATTGAAGGCAAAAAGAGAATAATTGGAGCTTAGTTATGCACATGAGGAGTCGAAGAAGTCAATCAAGGCAAAAGGAGTTAACCAAAAGAAATCATAAGTACGAGGACTAAATTTCCCTAATCAGAAGTTGAGGACTTCAGATGCAAAAAAAGGAGGACCTACTTGATCATGCACCACACAGGTGCGCGGTCGCGTGATGTTTTCAAAAATCAATTCGAGGCTAAATCATATCTCCATGCTTACCACACGTGATCGCGCAAGCTTTCGCTGGGCGGTTTGTGGGAAGATTCAATAGGTCATCTCCCTCTTTTACCTAGGTTCTCCACAAAATATAAATACAATTTGTGAGGCAAAAATTTCAGACCTTTTGCCTCACCTAAGAACAACAAAAAATTGAGATTTCAACGTTAAATTTTTGGAAGATCAAAGCAAAGCAATGGGCGAGACTTAAAGATTACAGGAAGGATTGATTCTTGGTGAATACTTTCCTTTCTTTATGTTATTTTCAATGAATGCTAGTTTTTATTGTTTTTGTTATTTAATTATGATGTGTAACTAAATTCTCATGTTGAGATGAACGACGTAGCCTAGTTAATTATTTTAATTCCAAGTTTTGTTGTTTTAATTATTCGTTGCATGTAATGATTTTATTTTGAGTTTAATGCATGAGTTAATTGGCCACTAATTCATGATTTCGCGATTTGTTTTCATAATCTAAGAGGTGAGTTAACAAACTAGACTTATGAATAAAATTCGGTTATTGGATAAGAGATAGAGATATACTTTTGTTATTATCGTGATCGTGTGTGAATTCTTGTATTCTATACATCTAGATAAGGAATAATTCAAACCCTCTATTGAGATACAGGTTGACTCATTTAGGTATAATTGACTTAAACTCGAGAGAGAAATCTCAATATACAATAGGGAATTTGACTATTGTATTTTTAGGAAATAAAGCTGGAATTTGATTTAATTTAGTTAGTTAGGTGAAATCGTGAATCCCAACTATTTTACAATCATTTTAAAAAATAAAACAATCTTGTCATTTACTTACTTAGTTTATTTTCTTAATTTAGTTTAAAATACCAAAAATTATTCGTTTGTTCAAATAAAGTTAGGAACTAAAACATTTTGGTACATAATAGCAGTTTTCGTGAGAATGATAATCCAAACTCTTATGTTCACTTTATTATTTTTCACGATCCATACACTTGGGGATATATTTTGCGTTGCAAAATAAAGTAAACAAGTTTTTTTTTTTTTTGTCGTTGTCGAGGACTGTTTTATATTAATATCGATATTAATTAGTTCTTGCTTTAGTTTGATTTTTTTTCTTTATTTGGTTTTGGTTTTGGTTTATTTAATTTATGTTAAGAATGTCTAAATCTTGTGATTTGCTTCATTTTGATTCAGAAATCGAACGCACCTTTTGACAGAAGCGAAGACATCAGTTGGAAGTAGCTCAACAAACAGATCTTAACATTGCAGACGACAAAGCTCAAAATAATCAGGAAAGTTCGAATACTTTTCCAATAGTTGTTATTGAATTGCAACAAAATCATGGAGGACGTGCTTTAAGTGACTACATGATTCCTCCTGTGGGAAATATCAGAACTTGTGTGGTACCGTCGACAATTCCTGCAAATAACTAAGAGATCAAGACTTCCTTGATTTCATTAATCCAAAACTTGGAAATATTTCATGGATTACCATCTGAAGATCCACATGTACACATTTGGACCTTTCAAAAAAAAAATGTTATATGCAAATCATGAACATGGTTCCAATTGATGCCATGAAATTGAAGTTATTTTACTTCTCATTGACCGATAAAGCAAAGGCTTGATTCTACTCCTTACCTCTACACACCATTACTTCATGGACTATTCTAAGTCAGAAGTTCGTAGACAAATTTTTCCCACCTGACCGCATGTGAAAACTTAGACGTGAAATCCTATCTTTCAATCAACAACAAGGTGAATCAAGTTTTGAGGCTTGAGAAAAGTTCAATGAGCTTATTTGTTAGTGTCCTACACATGGGATAGCTGACAGGATTCTACTATGACATTTTACAATGGTTTGATCAATGATAACAAAAAGCATGCAGATTCAACAGTTGGTGGATCAGTGATAGATATGGCCTATGACGAAGCTTTGGAGATATTTGAGAAAATGGAAGATAGTTACTAGTGGTACTCAGATCATTCTACACCAAAATATGGAGGAATAGTACCAATAAATGAAATAACAGCACTAAAGGCAAAGTTGGATGCATTAACAAAGAAGTTCGACAGTTTTAGTCATAAACAACTTTAGTTTACGACATCTGCTTCCAAAACCACGCTTTAAATGATTGTCCAGTAGCTAATCAAAGTCAACCAACTCAGTAACAAGTAAATTTTGTGGGAAGTAGGGAAAATGGTGGTCCTTATTAACAAACATACAATCCAGAGTGGAAGAACCACCTTAACTTCTCATGGTCAAATAATCAGAATGTTCAACGCTCACCAGGTTTCCAACTGTAGCAACAAAACCAAACTACGATGAAGGAAAACATGGACATGATAATTCAGCTGGTTAAGAGTCAACATGAGATGTTAAAGAGTCAACAAGCTGAAATCAAGAATTTGAAAAATCGGATGGGACAGTTAGCAGCAAGCAGATCAGAAAGACAGCCAGGTCAGCTACGAAGTAATATTGAAACCAACCCTCGTGAGCATGTAAATGCAATTAAAATTAGGAGTGGAACTCAGTTACCTGATATAATAGTGGAAGAGTATGAAAAAAAAGAAAACAAGCTGAGGTCGAGGAGCAGAAATGTGAGAAAGAATATGGATCAACTCTAAAAGTTCAAGAAAATGCTGAAGAAACACTTCGAGTTCGACCTCTAGTCAAAGCTTATGTTCCACTAATTCCATACCCTCAAAGAATGAACAAGCATAAGCTGGAGCGACAGTTTGTCGTGTTTTTGGAAATCATCAAGAAACTTCACATTAACATTCCATTTGCCAAGGCTTTAGTTCAAATGTCTCTTTACATGAAGTTCATTAAAGAGATGCTGTTAAACAACAGGAAGCTTGAGGATTTTGAAACAGTAGCCTTGAGTGAGGAATGTAGTATCATTCTACAAAACAAGTTGTCACATAAATTAAAAGATTCGGAGAGTTTCTTTATCCCTCGTACTATTGGTAACTTGAGTTTTAATAATGTTCTGTGTGATTTAGGGGCTAGTGTTAATTTGACGTCTCTTCCTATGTATAGGAAACTTGGTTTAAGGGAATCTAAACCAACGAACATCACGCTAAAAGCTAGAAAACATGTTAATACAATATCTACATGGGATGGTTGAGAACGTCATAGTAAAAGTGGACAGTTTTTTCTTCCCAGGACACTTCGTGATTTTGGACATGGAAGAGGACAATCAAGTACCTCTAATTTTTGGAAGACCATTCCTCGCAACTAGATGCGCCCTAATAGACATTGAAAAAGGAGAAATCATATTAAGAGTGGAAAATGAGCAAGTCACTTTCAACATAACTCCAAGACATGATCTTAAAGTTCAAGCTGAAAGTTGCTACAAAGTGGAAGTTGCCATGCAAGAAATTAGACATAACTATAAAAGGGAAGAAAAGCCAAACTCTCCACAAAACAACGCTAAAAAAGACACCAATGAATTCAAGAAGGTGCGAAAAAGACTTGAAAAGTGCAAGGCAGGGAATTGCAAGGCGTTGAGAGCTTCATTCATGCCTCCATGATGAAAAGTGCAAAAAGTCAAGCTTAAGACTATAAATAGAGCACTCATTGGGAGGTAACACAGTTTTCTACCATTTTATTTATTGTGATTTCATTATTTGATTTTAGATGCATGCATGATTGGTTACATGTTTTAGTTGTGTTGCTTGTTGACTTTTAAGTTTGCATGTTAAAATAACTTTGCATGTTTGACAATTTTGCACGTTTAAGCATGTTTTTTATTTTCCATGTTTTAGTTAGCATTTATCGTCACCCCAAATATACACACACACGAGTTTAGATTATGAAGATGATGCTAGATAGAGCATAGCCAAGATCATGAAGTATTAGGGGTTAAAAACGGGTTTGGAATTCAAAACGGGAAAATTTCAAGCTTCTCCCAGACAATCGCGCGGTAGTAATACTGCACGATCGCTTGAGTCACATAAATAAAAATCTTGGCTTTAGAATTAGCCTGCCCGATTGCTGGTGATCCTACCACTCAATCGTGCATTTAACCTGGGCACAAAATCGACTGATTTAATACTTGTTCCAATTTTCAAAGTTTATAACATTATAACAATTGTTTTCTCTCTCCAAATCACTCCAAATTTCATCCTTCATCTTTTGTGCTTGTCGTCAACACTAAGTTGAATAAATCTCTTGCTAATATCACTTGTAAATAAAATCCAATGTATGATATTTTATCACTTTTAGGAATTTGCACTAAATTTTGAAGAAATTTTCATACTTTTATTTATGCAAATTATGATTTTTTTTTTTTTTTTTTTTTTTTGAAATGGATGCAAATTATGAATTGATAGGGAATGAAATTAGGTTAGATTGTGGTACGATGATTGTGATATCTAGGCATGAAATCTTGGATTATTTCAAATATCCAAAGCTGTGATTCCCTTTTAGAACTCACAATGCATCCCTAGTGTTTGATGAAATACCAAATAGAGATTTTTGAGAAAGTCTTTCAAGCATATATCTTCATCACATGTATATCATTAAGTGTGTGGCATTAGTTCATAGTTTAGCTCATCACATCGCATAAAACACATGAAAACCATGTTTGCACCTTTGCATTCCCATTGCAAGACCACTGCAAGCCACTGCACCAATTTTCGGCTTCTGGTCCCCACTTGACTACATCTTTTCATGACCCCTCTTGAACTCCAAATGCTCTAAAATTTTAATATGTTTTAAACCATGTTTTGTACTTTCATATACCCGGAGGTTGCTCAAAAAAATTTCAATTTTTCAAGACGATGTCATGGGCTGAACATCAGTGGTTGATCAATTTGAAAAGTAAGAATATTGCTTTATCCTTAGTTTGAGGGTGTTGGTATTGAGTTTTCTCAATTTCTTCTTTGTATTTTTGTCTCCTAATGTTGTGTATCTCTTATTTACAAGGGACAAACCACTTAAAACACCTCGATTCAAGCAGTAAAACACAAGAAAAGGGTAAATATTATCAAGTGACATCAAAGAAAAGCTTCAAGGTAATGAAACACCTCCACTACATCTGGGAAGTACTAGTACCCTCTCTATCATGTCTTTTTTTTTTTTTTTTCATATTCACATATATTTGATAAACATTGAGGGAAATGTTTCTTTCTAGTTTGGGGGTATTGGAAAATCTCATTCATCTTATTTGTTTCATATTCACTATATTCATTCGTTGCATTCATTTGATTTTTATTGGGATAAAAAAATGATTTGCTTATTGCCATGATATAGTTTGTATTGAATTTATGTTTTAGTTGGATTTTTGGACAACATATGTGCTTAAATATTTTTCTTATTTCTTATCCACTTTAGACTTTTCTAAAACTGAGCACATAGCCATGATTGAATAACTACTTGTAGAGAGATTTAGCATATATGGGGCAATTTCAATTTTTTGACCTAGGTTTGGCTATATGACTCCTGATCTTAGATTTATAGACATCCTAACATTTAAACTAAGAAACTAAACTTGATCAAGAGCAGCTTGAGGGCAGAAAGATTGGTGAAAGTGTGCTTAAACTTTTGAGGGTCTAAAGTTCCTGAAATGTGTCTTTGGTCTAAAAGGTCTTGATCAATGAGTATAAGCCAGCACTGGCACTCAATAATTAATTCTTATTCTTCTCTTCATAGCCTTTTTGACTTGAAGAATTAAACTTTGAAGGGTGTTAAAACCTAGTACGCTAAATTCATCTAAATTTGGAGCTATCGGCCTAAAACTGGCTACATGAATCAACTAGAAAGCTTGAAGGGGAGAAGACTTATACATAAAATATAAAAACATATTTAACGTTTCTTTGTAGCCTTTGTGAGTCGAGTAATTAAATCTGAGGGTTTTTTTTTAACCTGGTGCCCTAAAGTCATCTGGCTTGGGAGTCACCGACCCAAAACTCGCTACAGGGATTACAGAGAAAGCAAATAAGAAAAATATTGCACAAAATGGGTAAAGGACAAGGACATAAAAGAAAAAGAAATAAAAAGTCTTCCATAAAGAGTAAAATAAAGTGCATGGTATAAGCTTTGAGATTGAGACTTTGGAAATTAAAGGTATAGATTAGGGAACCGCTTACCATCTATTGTTAAGGCAGACTCAGCCAATTCTAACTACCTTGTATGGGAAAATGCAATTTTTGATGTTTAGAAACCACATAAGTAGAAGGAACCTAGGGATTTGAGAGAAAAGTACAAGGTAGTGATCATACCTGAGATATGCAAGAAATTGAAAGAAACGCATTGTCTTACATTGGGATATGGACTTATGCAATTTAGAGTCACACTATGTTGAGTATGTCTTGATATGACCATGCATTTAATTTTGGCTATTTACACACACATATGAAAAGTTGAGCATCAGATAAGTGACAAATAATTTTATTGTGATGTCTGGTTTTCTTTTCTAAAGTATACGTTTAATAGGAACTTTGAGGTATATAATGGGCAAATTAATTGTTTAGTTTATTGTGTAATTTTGACTTTTGTTTTAAATTTTGTATTTTGTTTCAGTTTGTTTGAGGACGAATAATAATTCTAGTTTGGGGAATTGATAAGTGTATTTTATACATTTATTTATATGTCAAAATTAGAATATTATATTGTTGTTTTAGAATAAATTCTACCTAATTACTATTTATTTGTCTACTTTCTATAAAACATCCCAAAAAGATGAAGAATGAAGCATTTGAGATGAATTGAAGGCAAAAAGAGGATAATTGGAGCTTAGTTGTGCACATGAGGAGTCAAGGATGTCAATCGAGGCCAAAAAGGAGTTAACCATAAGAAATCTGAAATATGGGGACCAAATTTCCCTAATCGAAAATTGAGGTGCAAATAAAAAAGGAGGACCTACTTAAACTAAATTGATAAGTTGGACATTGCGTTGGACCTCAAAGCCACGCGATCGCGCGCCACACAGGCACGCGATCGCGCATTGTCTTCAAAAATCAACTCGAGGCTAAATCATATTTTCAATTGATCGCGCAAGCTTTCGTCTGGGTCATTTGTGGACTTTTTGCGCGCGGATTCAACATGTCATCTCCCTCTTTTAACAAGGTTTCTCCACAACATATAAATATAACTTGTGAGGCATGAATTTCAATCATTTTGCCTCACCTAAGAACATTCAAAAATCGAGATTTCAACGTTAAATTCTTGGGAGATCAAAGCAAAGTAAGGGGCGAGACTTGAAAATTACATGAATGATTGAATCTTGGTGTAAGCTTTCTCTTCTTTATGCTATTGTCAATGGAAGCCAATTTTTATTGTTTTTGTTATTTAATTATGATGTGTAACTAAATTCTCATGTTGAGATGAATAATGTAGCCTATTTAATTATTTTAATTCCAAATTCCATTGTTTTAATTATTCGTTACATGTATTGATTTTATTTTGAGTTTAATGTATGAGTAAATTAGCCACTAATTCATGATTTTGTGGTTTGTTTTCATAATCTGAGATGTGAGTTAACAAACTAGACTTGAAATAAATTTGATAATTGGAGAAGAGATATAAATATACTTTTGTTATTATCACGGTCGTGTGTGAATTCTCGTATTCTATGCATCTAGATAAATAATATTTCGGACCTTCTGTAGAGATACACAGTTGACTTATTTAGGTAGAATTGATTTAAATTCAAGAGAGGAATTTCAATATACATGAGTGAATTCTACTTAATGCATTTTTAGGAAATAAAACTGAAATTGGATTTAATTTAATTGGATGATTGAAATCGTGAATCTCAACTATTTTACAATCTTTTTTAAAAACAGAACAATCTCTCATTTATTTACTTAGTTTATTTTCTTAGTTTAGTTTAAAATACCAAAAATTATTCGTTTGTTCAAATAGAGTTAGGAACTAAAATATTTCGGTACTTAATAACAGTCTTCTTGAGAACGATAATTCGGATTCTTAGGTCCACTTTATTACTTTTCACGATCTGTACACTTACGGGTATATTTTGCGTTGCAAAATATAATGAACCTCCCGTCTTCCATTTTTTGAATTCTATGATTGAGTCTATGTTCTTTCGTTTTCATTTCAGTTTAGTCCTTTTATAATTGCATCACCTGTCCTTCAACTTTCGAAAGTTTACATGTTGGTCCACAATTTGCTATTTTTGTACGTTCTTATTCTTCCCCCCCCCCCCCCCCCCAACCTCCAAGTGCATTTCAATTCATATAAATTAGCAATATCACATTCTAAAATTGCTCACAACTCCATTTGGTAATAACGTTTGTTTTATAAATTGATTTATTTATGATTTTAAGGTAAAAAGTAAGTGATTGAAAATTTGTGAGAGAAAATGTGTATATTTAAAAATTAATAATATGATAAATTGTGTGATTTATAAACAGGTTTATAAACTATTTTTTTTTTTTTACCAAACACATGCTAAATTTGGGGTGGAAGTAACTACAAAAACGTAGTAGCCAAATTTATGGTCGAAATAACTACAAAAACGTACGTACATTTTCCAATTACAACCGCACACGATCCCAGCAAAAACTAGTGTGAAAAATATCTTAACTACACTGTTCTTGATTGATTTGATTGTTAATTGCGGATGTATTGTGGTGGTAGAATTATAATTCACCAAGGATAAACGAGTTGAAAATGCTAATTGATTGAGGAAATAAGATAGAAGAAGAGATGAGTAGAGAGATCTCGGCATTGCTTCAACCGCGGTACATCGCGATATTCGCGATGGCTCTAGTTCTCATTTTTTTTGCGTTTTCCTTCTCTCAACGGGTACTACTTTCTTCTGTTACTGCTCCCATTTGATTGTCATTTTAATTTCTTTTTTTTTTTTTTTTTTTTTTTTTGCGTTTATGGGTTTCTTGTTCTTGTTGATTTGCAACAGTTTGATGGGTTTTAGATGTAATCCGTGAATCGATTGTCTGAAAGAAAAATATTTTTTTTGAAGTTTTTCGTTGTTGAACTCGTGATTTTGAAGTTTGCACAGTTCAATCATGTGAATATGTGAACCCAACAGAAAAGTGAAAAAATAAAAATAAAAAAATTGAGGGAAGAATACTACTGCGTTGATCTTAAGACAGGCCACCATACTTGTGAAGGAATGTTTTAAAAAATGTTAGGTAATTAGTTTCTTGGATAGGCCTCTGATGTTGAGCAATAATATTAGTATCGGAAACTCAAGTTCATGCATGTCATTGAGATTACTGAATAATGTAGTATCTCCAATTTTAGTACACTACTAGAAGTTGGCAAGATTACATGAACATTTTTTCTTGACATACTGACTAAAATAGTTGAAGGGAGAATTAACATCTTACTCTTGAGATATCTTATTTCTCTTAAACCACCACCGCTGTATGAGGCTAGGAGGAGGATCATACCCCTTTTGCTGTGATACCTAAGAAGGATCAAATGCTGTTCCTAGACTATAGGAGAAAAAAGGGTTATCCCTTTTAAATTAATGGCACTAGACTCTTGTTCTTTGGCTCATTTGCAGCACAAGCACCACCACTCAATTTATGACTCGAAAGTACTAGGTTCCGTTAGGACTTGGGGACTTCAAGGTTCTCTGAAGATATAGATAAGTGAATCAATGTTATCTATAGTGAATGTGAATAAGCTTAAGAAAAGTGCTTGATTGATTATGGCAAGGTGGAAAGAAGATTCCCCTTACTACCCCCCACCGTCATATGATCATTCTCTCAACAAAAATTGATTGTTTTAAACCTTCCTGATGTTTTCCTTTTCCTGAAATTCCAGGAGGAAGTGAAGGTGGAAGAGTCTTATGAAATCACACACAGAGTATTTATGGATGTTGACATAGATAAACAAAATATAGGTACGTGTCGTTCATATTCTTTGGCATCTATACATTTCCAATTTATTGTCAGTCACTTTTTGATTTTACATATGGGATAAATCTTACCCATTGCCATTGCCATTTCTTTTTCTGATTCATTTCATTATTAAAAATGGATTTATCAAAACAAATAAATAAATGGTTGTATATTATGCATGCTAAATTAGAACTCCAGAAAGGTCGACTGTCTTGTGTCCATATTGTGTTGTATAATAGCCAGGTATGTTCCAACATGCTGACACTAATTTAAATAAATTACCATGATGAGGCTTTTCAACTGCAAGTGAAAACTTTTCTAAGTCACGACGTTTCTGAAGTCCCCTCGAATGTCAACTAGAATACCCCAAAAGAATATCAAATCAAAACATTTTTGCTTCTGTTTCTTAGGGGTAGTGGGGGTTTATTATTTTTCATTAAAGGGCTGTAGTATTTTAGTGAAAATCGTGTCATATCATCTTTGTACAGTAGAATGTAGCAGGACTTGGATACACCTGGCAGGAACCTTCTCATCTCCTTGAGATGGAATCTTGGGAACTATGTTATCTGAACGTGTTTAAGCTATTAGTAGACATGCTCATGAGCTGACAAGCACAGGAAATGTCAAAAACTCCTAGTAATTATAGTTAAGGAAATGGAAGAAAGAATGCTTGTCAGAATTTCCTCTCTCCTTCCATGTAACAGTTGAAGAGGTTGAAATTTCAGGTGGCACCAGATGCTTTAGCGACTGTGAACTTGTAGTCTTGTTACTCATTCCATCTGTTTAAGTTTAAAATCTCTCTCCTGATTGTCTGCAGGCAGAATCATCATTGGTTTATATGGCCAGGTTGTACCAAGAACTGTCGGTACGTCTTCAGTCTTCTGCTAGAATATCTTCATGTTCAACAGAAATAGCAGGATTATTTTATTGTACTCGAACTATAACATGGTACCTGATAATACTTGTTCTTCTGTTTGCAGATAATTTCAGGGCTTTGTGCACAGGTACTTTAAGATTCTTCAATTATTGAATGTTTCTATTTTGGAATTTTTTGATATAAATGTTTCTAGTTTTACCATCAATCTCCTTCACTTAACCTGCTTTCCATGGAATCAGGGGAGATGGGTAAGTCTGCTAATGGAAAAGTTCTCCACTACAAGGGAACACCTTTTCATCGTATTATTCCTGGATTTATGATCCAAGGAGGGGATATTGTCTCTGGAGATGGTAGAGGAAACCAGTCAACATATGGTGGCACCTTCCGCGATGAGAATTTCAAGTTGAAGCATTCATATGCAGGTATCCAATGATCTTTCACTCTTTTCTTCTTTCTGGGGCGATAGCCATCTCCCTCCCTCACATATTTTTTGCAACATGTGATTTTACGCAGGTGTTGTTTCCATGGTGAATTCGGGACCTGATTCCAACGGTTCACAATTTTTTATTACCACAATCAAGGCAAGCTGGTAAGCTTTATATTGGCTAGCAAATAAACTTAATTAAAGATCTTGGATTGCCTATCAGGCGATCAAGAATTCTTGATTCTATTGGACGACACATCTCAGAAATTTAGTTCCCTCTGTTTTGCAGTCCATTGCCGCCACTAAAATTGTTATACTTTTAATATATCTGTCATTTTTTGGTGCAATTGTTTTAACATCTTAAGGGCTCTATAGTAGAGAAAGTATGTCCTATATTATCCTCAATAATATCAATATATGATGGAAATTTTTTTAAAGAAAATCTACAGTTTGGGAAGTCGATGGGATTGTGTTGAGGAATTCTTCATGAATGCTATGGTAATTGTACAGGTTGGATGGCCAGCATGTTGTTTTTGGCAAAGTTATCGAAGGCATGGATACCGTTTATGCCATTGAGGGAGGAGCTGGAACCTACAGTGGGAAACCAAGGAAAAAGGTGATCATTTCCGATTCTGGGGAGATACCCAAGAGCAAGTGGGAAGATGAGAGCCAAACTTCAGGATCATACAATAGCAGCAGTACATTTTGAGGTACTAACCAGGTGATATGCCAAGAATTTTCGACCAGCATCATTTGATTAAATTACATTCGTTATAGTATTAATCGTTTAGCTTGTTGACCTCTAGTTTATGATAATCTTTCTTTGGTATTAGCAGCAATGATTCAAACTTGGCTAAATGCTAGCATCTGTAAATTTTACTCTTGCATTGTATGTTGCAGTTTGCACTAAATTCTTAAAATTCCTATATTACAGAAGATTTGAATCTCTATAAAGTATAAACAGAGCTTTAAATTATGCCTCAAATACCTCATAGAGTCATGAGAATGCCATTTGAATTTAGTTCATTTCATGCATTGAAGCAAGTATATTCTAAAAAGTGTGAAGCGTTACGAAGCGTGTTGTGCAAGAGTGAGCTTTATAAGCTCAAGCAGGAGTAGGCGTTAAAAAACGTTTCTCAATTTTTACATACTAAATTTAAACTTTACACACGCATTTTATAGCGTAAAAAAAAAAAAAAATCATCAGAAGTGCGCTTTTTCGCGTTTTGATACGCTTAAGTGCACGTTTTATGCGCACTTTTTAGATAATAAAAGTTTGCATGCTATTGGCCAAATGGGCGCGTGGCAAGTGAGCATCACGCCTAGAGCGTGCTTAGGCGCGTGTTTTGGAACACTGATCGAAGCACTTCTTTGTGTAAATGCAATAGACCCTTTGTGTAAATGCAATGGGCATGACTAGAGTCTAGATCTCGTCTCCCTCATGGTCCCTTGACATGTCATTATAATATTGAGGTCGACGACATGACTCTTAAAGTGAAATCAATTTAAGATTTGTTTTATTTCTTATCATGTGTAACCAGCTTGACATGTCCAATACGTCAAGCAACTCTTCAAGATAATGTTCAAATTGTTCCCCCTTTTACGCGAGTCTGAACTTACTTGATAACGAAATTCGCTATATCAATAAACCTTTTAATATGTTTGATTACAAGATTTTTTAGGAAAATATTTTATGTAAGAAAATATTTTCTAGCTTTTTGTGTTTGATTATAACATTTAACCTAGAAATACAATCATTCAAAGCATAAAAAAGGTCATTTTCTTGATAAATATTTTCCAACCATTTTGCTAAGAAAACTGTTTTCAACTTACATGGAAAATCTTTTCTTTTTCCAACTTGTGAATCAAACATGTTAAGGAAGTTTACATTTCATGTAAGGATTATGAATATTTAATTGTCATATTTGGCCTATGTTTGATTATGATTAAAATTTGATTTTATTCTAAAGTTAAAATCAATAATTAATTTTAATTACACATTTTATGAAATTTATAACTTTTTAATCATACATTTCATCAATTTTTATCAATATTTATTAAAAATCTAATTTTAATATATACCAAATAATGGCTTAATATGTACTTGATATCCAATATTGAACTAGACGGATGGGCAACAAAGAACTTACTTTTACCTCTAATCCATTGATTTGGTGAAAATACTCAGAATTCACGATATGTTCAAAATGTTTCACACCATTTATGCCATACATGTTGCATTTCTATAACCACAATATATATAAAACTCGTGCTATTCGTACAAACCAATATTCAAAAGGTGTACAGAATATACACATGACAACATTATATTTATTTATACATCTAATAAGTGTATTTTATACAATTATTTATATGTCATAATTAGAATAATATATTGTCGTTTTAGAATAAATACTATTTAAATTGTGTTTAATTTGTTTACATTTCAGAAAATATCCCAAAAAGATGAATAATGAAGAAATTGATGAAAATAATGTACAATTGGATGACTTTTGGAGCTAAATGGAACAATTGAGAGGTTAACAACGTCAACCGAGAATTATACATGGAGTTAAATTGAAGAAATCAAGAGTTGGAGAACCTAATTGAAGAAGTTGAGAGTTGGAATGAGCTAATTGAGAAGATTTAAAAGTTTGAGGACCAAAATGTTCAAATTGAAAGTGGATGACTTGAGGTGCAAATAAAAGAGGAGAGCCTACTTATACAGATTTAAACTTGAAAATTGCACAGAAAACTATAACTGTGCAACCGCACAACTTTGTACTACAAGCCCATACGATCTTGCATTGAATAGTCAGAATTGAATAATTTTACATACGAGCCCTCAAGATTTTTGCTTGCAAGCTCGCACAGGTTTCAGGTTGGGCTTTTTGTGTGATTTTCATCAAGTTTTTCTCCTATTTTTAGTAGGTTTCTCAAAACCCATATATACAACATATGAGACACGAATTCCAGACATTTGCTTCACCTAAGAACAAGTCAAAACTCAAATTTTATCATTGGATTCTTGGGAGATCAACGCATTACAAAAGGCGCGGAGTTGAAGATCACGTGGAAAATCGATATTTGATGCAAACTTTTCATTATCTTATGTTATTTTCAACGAACGCTATTATTTATTTTTTTTGTTCTTTAAACATTATGTGTAACTAAATTTCAATGTTATAATGAACGATGTAACATAATTGATTATTTTAATTTCATATTCTTTTGTTTTAATGATTCGTTGCAAGTGTTGATTTATTATTGTGTTTAATGCATGAATTAATTGACCACTAATTCATAATTCGATAAATTATTTTCATAATCCGAGAGATGAGTTAATAACTTAGATCAATGTAATAAATCCGGTAATTGAATAAGAGATAGAGATATGCTTTTGTTATTATCGCGATCGTGTGTGAATTCTTGTGTTTATTGTATCTAGATAAGGAATATTCAGATCCTCTGCAAAGATACGTGGTTGACTTAGTTAGGTAGAATTGATTTAAACTCGAGAGAGGAATCATAATTTAAATTAGTGAATTCGACTGAATGCATATATTAGGAAATAAAACTGTAATTTAAATTAATTAATGGTTAGGTGAAATCGTGAATCTCAACTAATTTACAATCGTTTTTAAAAACAAAACAATTTCACAATTTTCGTTCTTTAGTTAATTTTCTTAGTTTTGGATTTTAAATACCAAACCATTTCGTTTGTTTAAATAGGGATAAGAACTTAAAACATTTCGATACTTAAAACTTTGTTACCCTCCCCATGACTGGGTAACAAAGTGCCCACCCCCTCATTAGGGGTGGGGCCCACTGCCACCCCCTCCCCCATGTGAGGTGCGGGCATATCTTGTGACGGGAAGAGTATCAAAACTGTGGATACTTAATAGCAATTCTCGTGAAAACGATAATCCGAATTCTTTTGTTCACTTTATTACTTTTCATGATCCGTACACTTACGTGTATATTTTGTATCGCAAAATAAAGTAAACAAACATCGATTTCAATCTACAGCCATCATACATGGGCGAGCACATACAATCTGTAAATTCAATATGTATAATAAAGCAAAAATTATTAAAGAAACCGACTAGCAAGTAGTAGCAGCAATCAAATTGACCATGCCTTTTCTTCTTTGCAGTGCAGTGGAAAAAAGTGAATAAAGAAAATGCGAATTCAAAACGTCGTCGTGTAGCTTCTCGAAGATGCAAATCGACATCGCTGAGGCATTTTTGCCTAATTATTATTGATCAATTCATTTCCGCCATGTCCGCATTGAAAATAGGGCTGACTCATCAGTTTCTGTGACGACAAAAATTGTGTCCCTGTCTGTTAACCCCGTTCCCTACCGATTATTATTTCATCAAACATCCTTACTTAAACCAATAAATCATGGGAAATTGCACCAGTTGTGATTAATCTGTAAATATTGTAGCAAATTGGTGTCGATCTATTTTTCTTGACAATATCATCCCCTAATATCGATTTTGGTGTAAATTGTCTCACGTGTAGTGCGAATTATATGTACTATGGTCTCAGATTGTGTGCATATTGAAGAACGAGCCGACGACTCATAAGCAATTGCTTTGAGGCTCAATAGTTAACCGGACATTTAGGAATAAAATATTACTTCCGTGGGAGTTGAAGTTCCCTCCAAAATGTAGGTCCAAAATGTAGGCCAATACGAGTATATAAATGAAATTTATACATTCACTTTAAAATTAGAAAATATACTACTTATAATGTCATATCGTATTTATCATCTTACCATCGTCAATACCCTTTAATTATTTCCTCGTTTGTAAATTCGTTTACCAACTTTTTTCTTCTTTCCACCATGCCCAGGATCGAAACCTGCACCACCAGGAGCTACTTTCAATTTTCTTTTCATGCAATTTCTTTATGTTTCCTTTTTCTCACTAAAGTTGGTAGAAACACGTTATGATCCTCATCCTCCATTGCCCAAACTTAAAATCAAAATCAACCCCACTTGCCAAAACCAAAGGAGTGGATGATATAATGGGGGTTGTTGGCATTGCTTGATTTTGTTATCTGGATCGATGATTTTTATGTGCTCATTTATCTACATGTTACTCATAAAATTATAAAGTAAGAGATGCACGTGATTGTTTAACAGTTAAAAGAATGGAAAACTTTCAATCGAGACCTACTATGCACAAAAACTAATAGATTGGAAAAATGGAAGAAAGAAAAATAGATTAAGGGTGTGAGCTCCATTATTTGAAAAATGTATTTTATAATAGTGATTTTTTTAAGAATGTATGATTAAAAAAAATAGGTAAATATTTTGGAATTATGTGCAGATTATTTTTTGATAAAATGTATGGTTGAAAATGAAAGTTTCAATAATAAGTATCAAACATGGGTTAAATATCAAGATGCTAGAAAGTTACGGACAAATACTGCAATTTTTTTCTAAACATTTTGATGTTTAAAAAGATAATAATAATTATCCCTTCTCTTATATGCAATTCTGCTACATGTGCTTATAATTTAACATACATGTTGATATATTGCATGATTGACACAATCATAATAATTTACGCATCACATTAATTTTTAAATCAACGTTTACAAACTTGCAAACTCAATTTTTTGTCATCATCTTTGTCATGCTCTAAGAAGAACCAACATTTTTGCTCTTATATGTATCTCACCTGCAACACTGCGTTCTCTCTCACTGAACTCCCACACACTCTATCTCTCATGGCTTCAGTTTTTCTTCAATTATTTTTCTTCCTAGTCTCAGTGACCCAAATATTAGCTGATCAAACGGCTAAAACTTACATTATCAGAGTAGACAGCGAATCCAAGCCGTCTATTTTTCCTACGCATTACCACTGGTACACCTCCGAGTTTAGCGAGCCCACCAGCATCCTCCATGTATACGACACGGTTTTCCATGGCTTCTCTGCCTCGTTAACTCCGTCCCAAGCTGCTTCAGTTCTAAAGCATCCTTCAATTCTTGCCGTATTTGAGGACCGACGCCGCCATCTCCACACAACCAGGTCGCCGCAATTCCTTGGGCTGAGGAACCAGCGCGGCCTCTGGTCGGAATCAGATTATGGGTCTGATGTCATTATTGGACTTTTTGATACGGGAATAATGCCCGAGCATAGGAGCTTCTCGGATCTGAATTTGGGCCCTGTTCCAAAACGCTGGAAGGGAGCGTGCAATACTGGGGTTAAATTCACAGCCAACAATTGTAATAAAAAAATCATTGGAGCGAGGTTTTTCTCTAAAGGTCATGAAGCTTCGTCGGGTTCTGGTGGAATTGCCGGAGGGATTAATCAAACCATCGAGTTTAAATCCCCAAGAGACGCCGACGGCCATGGAACTCACACTGCCTCCACTGCTGCTGGAAGATATGCATTCAAGGCCAATATGGAAGGTTATGCTTCTGGAATTGCTAAAGGGGTGGCACCAAAAGCTCGATTGGCGGTTTACAAAGTTTGCTGGAAGAATTCCGGCTGCTTTGATTCCGATATTCTGGCGGCATTCGATGCGGCTGTTAATGATGGAGTCGATGTCATTTCCATTTCTATTGGTGGCGGGGATGGAATTTCTTCTCCGTATTATCTCGACCCGATTGCTATCGGAGCATATGGTGCGGTTTCTAGAGGTATATTTGTTTCCTCTTCAGCTGGAAATGATGGGCCTAATGGAATGTCAGTGACTAACCTGGCACCATGGCTGACAACTGTTGGTGGTGGTACAATTGATCGGGATTTCCCGGCCGATGTAATTCTTGGCGACGGAAGGAAACTTTCCGGTGTATCTTTATATGCAGGTGCACCATTAAACGGTACAATGTATCCTCTGGTTTATCCAGGTGAATCTGGGATGCTCTCTGATTCACTCTGTATGGAAAACTCAATTGATCCTAGTTTAGTGAAAGGTAAAATTGTGATTTGTGATCGAGGGAGTAATCCTCGTGTTGCGAAAGGCTTGGTTGTTAAGAAGGCTGGTGGTGTAGGAATGATCCTTACTAATGGCGTTTCCAATGGTGAAGGTCTAGTGGGTGACGCTCATTTGCTTCCAGCTTGTGCTCTTGGTTCTAATGAAGGGGACGCTATAAAGGCCTACATAGCATCGAATCCAACTGCAAGTGCAACAATCAATTTCCGAGGCACTGTGATTGGGATCAAACCTGCTCCGGTCCTGGCCTAGTTCTCCGGCAGAGGACCGAATGGTCTTAACCCGGAAATCTTGAAGCCTGATTTGATTGCACCCGGGGTGAATATCTTGGCAGCTTGGACCGATGCAGTTGGTCCAACTGGTTTAGATTCTGATACTCGAAAAACTGAGTTCAATATCTTGTCTGGCACATCTATGGCTTGTCCTCATGTAAGTGGAGCTGCAGCCTTGCTTAAATCTGCACATCCTGATTGGAGCCCTGGAGCTATAAGATCAGCTATGATGACAACTGCAAGTTTAATCGATAATTCGTTTAAACCAATGATTGATGAATCGACAGGAAAACCAGCCACTCCAAATGATTTTGGTGCTGGACATTTGAATCTTGATTTAGCTATGGATCCAGGACTTGTCTATGACTTGACAGACAGCGATTACATTAGCTTCTTGTGCGCGATTGAGTATGGTCCTAAGACAATTCAGGTGATCACTCGTATCACCAGCGAATTGTCCGATGAGGAAGCCAATGCCGGAGAATCTGAATTATCCGTCTATCACAGCGACGTTCGCAAGTTCATCGAATGGAATGTCTAGCAAGACACTCTTTAGGACGGCGACGAATGTTGGGGAAGCAAATTCGGTTTACAGTTTGAAGGTCGAGCCACCGAAGGGTGTGAAGGTGACCGTGAGGCCCGGAAAGCTCGTATTTTCGGAGAATGTAAGAAAACTGAGCTACTATGTAACATTATCAGTCGACAGCAATAATCCGGTATTGGATGACTCGGGTGCTGTGTACGGATCACTTGCTTGGATGGATGGAAGGCATGTGGTTAGAAGCCCCATTGTGGTTACTCAAATAAATCCGTTATAAGTTGGAATATTCAAATCTTGCTCGTGGGTTTGAAGCCTTGTTATCGTAGGTAGCTCATGGCCAATGAGTTTATGATTGCATTTTCCTTATATTTTGCACCTTTTTTCTCTGTAATTTTCCCTTCCCTAAGTTTTGTCTTTCGATTTTACTATTTCCTTCATGTTGACATAAGATGTACTAATGTATTTATTTAGTATTTATTTATTATAGAAATCAAGTGTTGGTTTTGCTCAAGGGTCCGTTCGGGACAGCTTTTGAAGGAATTGGAATTATAATTTTGATTTTTTTTGAATTTTTTAAGTAAGACGTATGGTTAAAAATTGAAGAGATAAATTATTAGTGGTTAAAAAATTGTTTGAGAAATTATGCCCATTACAATTTGGATTTTAATTTCTAACCAAATGGACTCTTAAGTTTTATTGTCAAAGACTCGCAACCACATAGACAAAGGGAATTGAAAGTAGAATAACTCTATTTTCACAATGTGATCCACAATGTGGATGACAATCCACTCACACTGGGATGGCTCCAATGTAAGTGAATTGTCATCCACATTGTGAATCATATTGTGAATGTAGCATTGTTGTTGAAAGAATTTTGTGGTCCCCACCCCAATGTGAGTGGATTGTCATCCACATTGTGAATTACATTGTGAATGTAGCATTGTTGTTGAAAGTATGCATTGTAATTCTTTAGACTTAGACCATCTGCAATGTTACTTTCTACTTTAGATGTTCGGTGAATGTGACGTGACGATGTTCGGTGAATGTGACGTGACGATAATATGAAAGGAACAAAATTCATGTTACAACATTTATTATAGAATGATGCATAAGAGGATGTCTATTTCTAGGGGGTGGACGCGGACATTATAATTTTGGGGGTACAATCAAACTTGAAAAAAATTATGAAAAGAACAAAGCATTATCTTATTACAATTATTCTCTACTTGTTCTTATATTTTGATAATGTTCCTTGATTACATATTTTTCAACCTTGTCAAATCCTTCTCTCCATAAATGATAAACACATTCATGTAAAACAATAAATTCAAATAATGAAGAGATAGAAACAATTAACTCAAATTTCAATATCAATTCCAATTAAACCAAATAACAAATACAATAAACAATCCATTCCCTTTAATCAATTAACATTCAATAATAAGTCATTTATCTATAACCAATTAAAAAATTCCAGTTAACAAATTAATTAAATTTCATTAAAACAACGTCTTCCCTTTAATCCCAATAATAAAATATATCCATAGAATACATATTACAAATTTTTTTTTCCACATCATATTTTTGGAAAATGTTTAATATTGAAGATGCTCTTAAAATAAACCGGTTTCACTAAGACCATATAATAGTTGTCAATCGTCAATGAGGTGCTGTCACGTAATTCAAGGTAATCTTTTTTCCCCCCTTAATTTCTATCAACTTGTGAGAGCTCCAAATTGATGGTAAGCAACATAACATGTTTCGACCATAGACATTAGATCATTTTCGTAAGGTCAACCTCCTCGAGGCCCTGACTCTACGTACTTACGATACATGCTAATAAATTAAGGTAAAGGATAATGTCAAAACTCTTTGTTCACAAAAAGATTGGTTGGCCTAGAGGTGTCAAGACGGACGGGCCGACCAGACCGGTGAAAATCGGCCCGGATCTATCCGGGACCGCGGGCCGACCCATGACCCGTGCGGACGGTTCACGGGTCAAAAAGTTGTGAATCGCGGGTTTTGCGAGTTAAACATTCGCGGACCGTGGTTAACCAGCTGGCCCGTAAAAAAAAAAAAAAAAAAAACTATTTTTATTAAATATGATAACATTGAAAATCTCCATATTTTTATAAATTATAATACAACTTTTAAAGCAAAATCTTATTTTTTTCTCCCTAATAGCTAAAAAATGTAATGTTCTTTGATAATAGTAATTACAAATACATTTAGCATTTAATTGTTTTTTGTTTATATTTTATTTAAATTTGGAAATTTAGAAGTAATTCATATAACATAAAATATAATTTTAAATTTTATGTAAATATTTTATGATATAAATATGAATTTATCATTTTAATCATTTTGTATTTAGAAATTTGACAAAAAAATTGCTATAAATATGAAAAAAAATCTATATTTTTATTCATACAAACCAAATCAGAACGAATTGCAACACGCATGGGCTTGACCTGGATGGGCCAACGGGCGGGCTTGGGTTGTAGTTCGAAATTTGTGGGCTGACCCGGAATCGGCCCGTAACCCGCAGCGGGCGGACTTTTTTCCAAGCGGGCCGTTATCAGGCTTTTATATTGGCGGGCCGACTTTACCCGGATCACCCGGATTGACACCTCCAGGTTGGCCTAATGAGTGCAACCCCGACAAGGTTTATTATGATGTACTAGCATGTGAGCTTATATCATCACTGTTTGTTGATTTTCCGCATCTCTCGAGAAGAATAAAGGGTGAAAAATTGGAGTGAGAAGAAATATGTGATTGAAAAATTGTATTGAAAGTTGTAGCGATTTTAAAAAAAAAAAATGCTTTACCTGACAGAGGAGTAATTAGTCTTCCCCTCCATGGGGCCATGGGCCATGAATCAAGGCTCTAATGATGGTCGATTTGAGATGTCAACCGATGTTCTTGCACTCAAAATATCTGCAAAAAGTCATATGATAATCAAGCGATATTATATGAATGATTAGGAATTTCCTAAGCCTTTGTTTGGCAAACCCCAAAAAATATATTTTTAAACAACATAATTTTTTAAATTATTTTTTAATTATACATATTTTCTTTTTCCACTTTTCAATCGCATACCTTACCTCAAAAATATAAAAAAACAAATTTTTAAATACAAAACTTTCTCAATTTACTGTCAAATATACCATAAAATAACATCCAATATGTACCCGTTTGATAACACTTTTTAGTTTATAAACTTATTTATTTATAATTTTATAGTAAAAAGTAATGATTGAAAATTGAAGAGAAAATATTTGTAGTTAAAAAATAATTTAAAAAATTATATTATTTATAAATAAAAAGATTTTTTACCAAACCGAATATTCTAAAAACAACATAAATTCAATCATCTAAATGCGACATAATAATCAGCATTGTCAGCTTATCTTTACATCTAGTCATTGTCTTAGGATGAGTAAAAGAACATGTTTATAAAATAATTTATAAATTATACAACTTCTCAAATCACTTTTTTAAAACTTATTTGGTAAAGGTAAAATTTTTATCATCACTTTTCAAACTCAATCTCAACCATCTATTCTTAATCAAGCTCACCATTTTTTACTTTTCAAACATTTTTAAACCACACATTCATTAAAAAAAAAAAAAAAAAAAAACTATAAAAATCAAAATTTTTCACAATACCAAACAGCTCTTAATTACACACATTTTCTCTCTCTAATTTCCAATTACACATTTTATCTAGAAAGTACAAAAAAAAAAAAGTTTTTTTTTTAGTCACTGAACAGACTATAAATTGTACAATATAAAGAACTTATAAAATCGACAAGTTCGGTTCCAAAATCAGGTACCCATGGTTCCGGTTCAAGAAATAAGAATTGTCCAAGATCCGACTGACTCTTGAATCTCAATTCCAATTCTTTGCTTTTTTGAAACCTTTTTTGTTTAAAATTCCGATTCTTATACATGAACCTTTCCTGTTAAAAAATAAATAAATATGATAGTTCCATACTTACAAAATGTGCAATAAAAAATAACGCTTGATTGAAACCCAAACATAACTTCACGTACTCATCGTTTTTATTAGGCGACAGCGTGTGTTTCATTATTTGATTTTTCAATGGAAAACTGATTCAATTGCTTTATTGAGTCGAACATTAATTAATTTTTAATTCAATCAACATCTTGTAAATAAATCATTCAATCTCACTTTCTGTACATAACGATTAGGTGGGACGTTAACGTGGTTTATGAGGAGGAAAGTGTCATGTCAACAATGCAAAATCAATCAATCAATCACCCTCCTACAAGTACAAGTAACATTAATCAATAGAAAAATCACTATTCGATAAAAAAAAAAAAAATTTAATCGCCCAATGGACTATAAATTTTACACAATAAATAAATAAAAAAAAAACTTAGAAAATCAACAAGTTCGGTTTCGAAATCAGGTACCCGTGGTTCCAGTTAAATAACTAAGTATCGTCCAAGATCCGATCGACTCTTGAATCTCAAATCCGATTCTTAAATACTTTTTTGAAACCTTTTTTGTTTAAAATTCTGATTTTATACATGAACCTTTCGTGTTTAAAAAAAGAAAAAGAAAAAAATAAAAGAAAAAAAGAAAGATAGTTCCATATACAATTACAAAATGTGCAATAATATATAATGTTTGATTGAAACCCAAACATAACTTCATGTACTGATCGTTTTTATTAGGTGACAGTATGTGTTTCATTATTTGATTTTTCAATGGAAAACTGAGATTCAATTGCTTTATTGAGTCGAACATTAATTGAATTTTAATTCAATCAACATCTTGTAAATATAAATAATTCTAGAAGAATTTTCAAAAATGTCCAATTCCATATTAATCACAAAAGTTATGTGTAAAGTTGATAGTTTTTGCAAAAATATCTAAATTTTAGTGTAATTTAACTATATTATCCTTAATGAACATAATAACCACTATCTCTTCCGTTCAATTTATATAGGCTTCCTTTCATTTGTCTCTTGTCCCAATTATATAGGCTTGTTTCTTTATTGAGAAGTATTTATTTTATTTGTTTATAATGTACCCATATTTATTACTTTCAATAATAATAGTTTTGATATTAATAAGGGTAAGTTGAAAATTTTCTTTACAAAAATTACATTTTCAATAACATTAAATATGTTTTTTTAATTTGTGTGAAAAGTCAAACAAGTCTATATAAATGGGACGGGGGAGTATAATTTTTGAGAAAAATATGTCTTTAATTCTATTATCATTTTATTCATTCATATTTCTTGACTTTCATGGAAGGAAATAGTAGATCAAGTTTTGAGAAATTTTTTACCAACAAAGTATGGAATTTATTTGGCATACAACATATATCAGAAGAAGGTATTATTCTCAAATTTTTGTTTCTATTGAGAACTTGTTTTACTTATGCATTATCTTAAAGAAATGGATAGAAACATACTAGATAATTAGTTGAACTAATTTTTAAGATTATCAAAGTATTGGTGTAAACATTATGATCATTGTATTGCGTTATTCTCAAATCATGTCACTTTTTTTATCATTTATGTTAGTAATTTGAGTTTGTTGTGTATTCAATATGTCATTAATGGTGGAAATAAAATGATTCTAAAAAATGGTAGTGGAAGAAGATAAGATATGCAAGTGTTGAGGGAATTTCGATATGTCATTCTCGACATTTATAATTTCGAGAATGACATTTAAAATATTGTTCTAGGCAGTTTTAAAGGGCGAGATTGTGGTTAATGAAATCACAAATGTTAATCATTTGAAATGCTTTCTTGTAGATAGTTTTTTTGTGTCTGCTTATTTCTTGTTAACTCATCATAGTATTGTTTCTAGCATCTAGGTATGACAGATATAATGGGGTTCATTGTCTCGCACGATGGAGCTTTTCTCAACATGGATGATGATTGGAAATGACTTGACAATCGGACAATGTCCATTGTTATTCGAATTGATGTTAGATACGAGGAACTTCTCAATTTACTTTCTGAGAAGCTCAATATTAATAGACTCAAATATCGAATCTAGTTGAAATTCAAAGTTCCAAACATGAATATACCACCAGCTAATATATTACAGATGAGGATTTGCAGTAGTACATTTATGTGCAATTCTGTTGAAATTTGTGTTTTTTTTTTTGTAAAGTTGTATATTTTTCACAAGTTACCTATTCATTCATGAGTTGGTACTATTTTTCAAGGCTTGATTCCTGACTTTGGGTATTTTCTGCATTTTCTGGGGCATGATTCATGAATGCACAGGTAATCTAGAGATTTCGAAACAATCTCGACATTTGAATATCAATCTCGACACTTAGTTCCTAGAAATCTAGACACTTGATATATCATATATCTAAAAGGCATTAACCATAAACCAATAAAAATGCACTAGTACACAGTTCCCTGGGACGACCAATACATCATCGCAATTACATATAGGTTTTGACAAAAGAACTGTGCACTTCTAGGACAAAATAACCGAGGTGAATATCTTGGCAGCTTGGACTGATACAGTTGGTCCAACTGGTTTAGATTCTGATACTCGAAAAACTGAGTCCAATATCTTGTCTGGCACATCTATGGCTTGTCCTCATGTAAGTGGAGCTGCAGTCATGCTTAAATCTGCACATCCTAATTGGAGTTCTGGAGCTATAAGATCAACTATGATGACAACTGCAATTTAACCGATAATTCGTTTAAACCAATGATCGATGAATCGACTGGAAAACCATCCACTCCAAATGATTTTGGTGCTGTACATTTGAATCTTGATTTAGCTATGGATCCAGGACTTGTCTATGACTTGACAGACAACGATTACATTAGCTTCTTTTGCGCGATTAAGTATGGTCCTAAGACAATTCAGGTGATCACTCGATCACCGGCGAATTGTCCGATAAGGAAGCCAATGCTGGAGAATCTGAATTATCCCTCTATCACAGCGACGTTCACAAGTCCATCGAATGGAGTGTCTAGCAAGACACTCTTTAGGACGGTGACGAATGTTGGGGAAGCAAATTCGGTTGAAAGTTTGAAGGTCGAGCCACCGAAGGGGGTGAAGGTGTTAGGCCAAAAAATTTCAGGGGCATATATATATATATATATATATATATATATATATATATATATATATATATATATATTTAAAATGATATCAGATATGTACGTTGAGCTCCTGAGCCCAAACTAGAAAGATTCGGCCTGTCATTCCTCTTCATTCGAACACTACGCTCCAGCCTTCCTCCAAGTTTTAACGCCGCTCCGCTGCAGTACCACGTCCGACGTCTTGCCTCGCTGTCACCACGCCCTAGTGCCCGTGACGTTGTCCAGTCCAGTGACCACTCTGAATTTCTGAAACTGGAAATCTAAAGGTAAATATAAAAACTTGGAATATATTTATTAATTTATATTGATTCAGTTTTCATAATTTCATTGTCAATGTGTCATTGATAATTGATTTTCTAGCATGTGTAATGTCGTTTGATTCTTTACTAATTTGAGGGTTTGGGTTTAAGGTTTCTTGGGGCTCCTCCTTTGGACTTTGATTTGTTTTATACTTCTATTATTATGTTTCATGTTTGATCCTTGCTATTGCACTTGCTAACTTGCATTGCACTGAACCCTTGCAATTTTTTTTTATCTAAATATGCTTTAGCCTTTAAGAAAAGGGCATATTGATATACTTGATTTAATAATTTACCATTTGTGATAGTCAAAACTCAAAACCAATAAATTTTCATTTCAATTTTCAAAAGTTCAATTGTTCATACATATATCTGTTCAATGACAATATTTATGAATTGAATTTTTGCACATTATTTTGTAGCTTTTTTGATTTGATTCATATTTGGGATTTGGCTCATCTTGATTTTCAGATGTAATTTTCCTTATACTTGTTGTTTACGAGTGAGTTTCCTTTAGATTTTTGTTGTCCGAACATAGAAATTATGTTGAATCTCTTCTTCTTTAAATTGATTATTTCTCTGAGGTGCGCAGCTAACAATTTATATTTGTGACTGATGCTAACTTGGGAAGATGTTTTTATTATTTAGTATGTATATTGTTATTGCTTAAGTCTTAGTTTTATAGTTCTGACGTTCTTTTTGTTCTAATCTTGTGTTTGTAAACAAATTTTAATAAAATATTACACTATGTTTGTGTAGAAAACATATAAAATGCCTCCTAAATATATGTCCAGTGCTCAAAAGAGGAAAAAGAAACAAAAAGAGATTGCACTAACTCAAAGTCAAGCAGGAGATATAGATAAGTATTTTACGTTTAGCAACAAAAAACGATTGCACGAAGAAGAAACGACTGTTGAATTGGAAAACCAAAATTGAGGAGGAACACCAGATTAATAATGAAAATGCTAATGAAAATGAAAATGAGATTGTTAATGAAGTCAATCAAGAGGAACTGATTGAACCGTATGAGCCAATTCAATCAATTGGGGATGAGGAAATGAATGAACAAGTTGACATTGAAGCTCAACTTGAAAATTCAAACCGGTAGAGTCTCTTGTCAGTGGATTTGGAAGACCTCGGGAACTGAAAAAATATTGATCAAAAAATGAGGGATTATCTAGTTGAAATGGGTCCAAAAAGAGTTGAAGGCATTGTGTTTCTTACGAATGAAATGGGTAGACATTTTGATTCATCGCAGTATACAAGGATATTGCCAAATGGACAAAAAAAATGATAGGAGATGGCTAGTTTATTCAACGTCTTTGGACCGAATTTTTTGCTTCTGTTGCAAGTTGTTTGCAACCCAACAGACGGTGAGTAAAATTGGGGTTCTAGCTACTAATGGATTTTGTGATTGGAGCAATAAGTACACTCGTCTCACCAGTCATGAAGGGAGCAAGGAACATATGCATTGTATGGCTAGTTGGAATGAATTGGAAAACCGATAGTACCCATTTTGGTTTCGTCCAGTTATTAGTAACTTTATTCTTTTTAGATAATAGTAGATAGAAACAACGCTTGTAAGGGGTCCTATTAAAATCAAGGAATATAGGTCTGCCTGCCATTCACACCAGAATAAATAGAGTTTTTCGAAAAAACCTGCTACGGAACTACTGAGAAATACGATAAGTAGATACATTCGAGTGTGATCAAGGACTCCTAGCGATAAGGAGCTTGCCTTATAAGGAAAGATTTATGGAAAAAGTACCTAAAGGATCTATTTCCTAGCTCTTCAGGGTTGGACCGATCGAAGCCTTCCCGTAGCCCCCAAAAGCGTAGGGCAAAGGCATTCTTGAGGGTCTAGCCCGTAGAGCCTGTCTTTCCCTCCTTTCAAGCATAAGGTTCCCTAGGTAGGGGATCGAGCAAGACGGGAGCTAAGGTAAACGACTTCAAAGCATAAATAGACAACCGAAGCTCCAAGAAGACACTCGAGACTGGAAGGATAAAGAAACCCACTCGGTGGACTGCCGAGCTACAAGTCCTACGTCACAGGAGCGGGATTCTCTAAAAAGCCAAGGTCGTGGGTGGCTAAGAGGACCCACTTGGAGACTTTGGATCTCTACAAGAAATGCGAAGGTTGCAACAAGCCGGCCGGCCGATAGGCGAAAGAGAATCAACTAGTTTAGTTCTGATCTGAGCCCGGACAGAAAAAGACAATAGATGAAAGCGTACAGTTACAGATTGACAAGGAAAAAGAGTATTGGAAAAAATATGATGAGAAGAATAATTGTAATTGTGAAGAGACTTGTTAAAATAGCTTGCCATTTCGAGGAGATAATGAAAAGCTCTTTGTCGACGGCAATGGCCTCTTTTTTGCAGATGATAGAAATGATGGCTGAGGTTGATCCAATACTAGATGAGCATGTTTGGCGTGCTCAAGAACGTGATATACCATATACATACATCGGCCCCAAAATTCAAAATGAATTAATACAACTTTTAGCAAGTGAGGTTAGAAGCACAATTATAAAAAAGGTGAAACATGCAAAGTACTTTTCAGTCATACTTGATTGTACTCCAGATGCAAGCCACGAGGAGCAAAATGTCTTTAGTTAAACTATGTGTTGATGATTCTACAAACTCACCAACTATAGAAGAGTTTTGGCTTGAATTCTTGAAGGTAGATGATACATCAGGACTTGGACTTTCAACGGAGCTTATAAATGTACTGTCGAAACTTGATCTTGATATTGCTGACATAAGGGGGCAAGGATATGAAAATGGATCTAATATGAGTGGAAGGCATAAAGGAGTACAAAGAAGATTACTAGAATTGAATCCTAGAGCTTTTTACACGCCTTGTGGTTGTTATAGTCTTAAATCTGGCAATCTGTGATATGGCAAATAGTTGTAGAAAGGCTAGAAGCTTCTTTGGAGTGGTACAACGTATCTACACACTGTTCTCTTCCTCTACAAAGAGGTGAAAATTTTCAAAGAACATGTACATGGCCTTACACTTAAGCCATTATCACAGACACGATGGGAGAGTCACGTTGAGAGTGTAAGGGCTATAAAAGAACAACTCTTACAAATTTGGGATGCTTTACTCTTTCTAGCTGAGAATAGTGAAGATCTCAAAACACAGAGTGACGCTGAGACCTTAGCAAAATATGAACTCAATAATTTTGAGTTTTTGTTTGGAATGGTGATTTGGTACCAGATGTTACAAGCAATCAACAAAGTGAGTAAATTTCTTCAACGTGAAGACATGGATTTTGAAAATGCTATCACTCTTTTACAAGGACTCATTGCGTTTTTCGATGAATTTAGAGAGTTTGGATTTTAACATGCCATGGATGAAGCTAGAGGAATGGCAAATGAACTAGGTGTTGAAGCTACATTTACAAAAAAAAACGCATTAACCGCATAAAGAAACAATTTGATGAAAATCGCAATGATGAGGTCCAGCGTTCATCTGAAGAATCTTTCAGAGTCAATTACTTTCTCTACATAGTGGATCAAGGTCGATCTTCACTTCAAGAACGGTTTGAACAATTTAAGGAATGTGAAAATGTTTTTGGATTTTTGTTCAAACTGGAGAAGTTAAAGACTGAGACATAATAGTTTGCTGAAGTCCTGTATGAATCTTGAGAAACATTTGAAGCACAATGGACATTCAAACATTATTGGACACTATTTATGCTCAGAATTACTTATCTTGCGGATCTATTTCTAAAGTAAAATGTCAAGATCAATAGATGTCCTAAGATTTTTGAAGAGGGTGAATTGTTTCCCAAATGCTTATATTGCTTACAAGATTTTATTAACCATATCAGTTACAGTTGCATCGGCTGATAGATCTTTCTCCAAGTTGAAATTGATTAAGACTTATCTCCGATCAACTATGTCGCAGGATAGATTGAATGGATTAGCTATGTTATCAATTGAGAGAAAAATGGTTGAAGAATTAGACTACACAAGCTTGATAAATATTTTTGCCTCTAAAACTGCAAGGCGAGTTGTATTTAAATGAATGTACGAAACCTTTTGCCTGTTGCGCTTTGTAAGAACCTTCAAGAATTTTATCTTGTAAACAGATTTAAATTTTAAATTATTTGTTATGCTTTAAATTAAAAATTGGTGCTTTATTTGCTGTGATAGATATTAAGGATTGTACCTTAGTTGGGATTGTTGGGAATGTTGCATTCAATGTTACTGCTACACGATGAGCTACAGGTACATATTTACTGTTTTATAACATATGAATACTATGTTATAATCTGGTGAAATTTTGTTTGTTGAAATGTTGTTGCCTTGCTGGCATATTATTTTTCAATTTTTAATTCCTCTATTTAAATATTAAATTTGTAGTTGATTCATTGTTGATGCCTTGCCGACATATTGTTATTCTCGATGGGTCTTGTTGTTTTATTTCATTTTTTTATTCAACAACTTAAGTAGTTTATTGTTTGGTTATTATTAATTAGTTAATACTTTTGTTGATTTTTCACCATATATTTTGAGTAATATTTTTTTAAAGGGTCACTATAGGGTCCATTTTTTGAATTTAGTTTAGGGCCTCACTTAGCACAGGTACGGCCTTGCTCGGGTGCTGTGTACGGATCACTTGCTTGGATGGATGGAGGCCCGTGGTTCGAAGCCCCATTGTGGTTACTCAAATAAATCCGTTATAAGTTGGAATATTCAAATCTTGTTTGTGGGTTTGGAGCCTTGTTATCGTAGGTAGCTCCTGGCCAATGAGTTTATGATTTCATTTTCCTTGTATTTTGGACCTTTTTTCTCTGTAATTTTCCCTTCATGTTGACATAAGATGTAATGTATTTATTTTTTAGTATTTATAGAAATCAAGTGTTGGTTTTTCTTAAGGGTCAGTTTGGCGACAGCTTTAGAAGGAATTGAAATTATAATTTTGATTTATTTGAGTTTTTTAAGTAAGATGCGTGGTTAAAAATTGAAGAATTATTAGTGATTAAAAAGTTAAATTATGTCCATTATAATTTGGATTTTAATTTCTAACCAAACGGACTCTAAGTTTCATTGTCAGAGACTCACAATTACGTAGACAAAGGGAATTGAAAGTAAGCATTGTAATTCTTTAGACTTAGACCATCCCAATTTTACTTTAGACTTTAGATGTTCGGTTAACCTAACGTGACAATGATATGGAGGAGACAAAATTCATGTGACAACATTTATTATAGAATGATGTATAAGAGGATGTCTATTTCCAGGGGTGGACGTAGACATTATAAGTTTGGGGGCACAATCAAACTTGAAAAAAATTATGAAAAGAACAAAGCATTGAATATCTTATTACAATTATTCTCTACGTGTTCTCATAATTTGATAACATTCCTTGATAATATCTTTTTCAATTTTGTCAAACCCTTCTCGACATATATAATTAAACTATTTCTCCATAATTGATAAGCACATTCATGTAAAACAATTAATTCAAATAATGAAAAGATAGAAACAATTAACTCAAATTTCATTATCAATTCCAATTAAACCAAATAACAAATACAATAAACAATTCCTTCCCTTTAATCAGTTAACATTCAATAACAAATCATTCATGTATAACCAATTAAAAAATTCCAGTTAACAAATTAATTAAATTCCAATAAACAACGTCTTCCATTTAATCCCAATAATAAAATATATCTACCGAGTATATGTTACAATATTTTACATATACTTCATCTAAAACAATCTATCTATATAAAGATACCTCTTTTCAGTACACAAAAAATTAATTATTCATCCATTCAAAGTATCCATCCCCCCCCCCTTTTTTTTTTCCTTTCCATTGTCACATAATACTTTTAGAAGATGCCTAGTATTGAATATGCTCTTAAAGTTAACCAGTTTTACTAAGACAATATAACATTTTCCAATCGTCAATGTGGTGCTACTACATACTTCATGGTAATCCTTTTTTTTTTTTTTTCCCTATCAACTTGTGAGAGCTCCATATTGATGGTAAGCAATATACCATATTTCAACCATGGACATTAGATCATTTTCGTAAGGTTTACACCCTCGAGCCCTCGACTCTACGTACTTACGATACATGCTAATAAACTAAGGAAAAGGATAATGTCAAAACTCTTTGTTCAAAAAAGACTGGTTGGCCTAATGAGTGTAACCCGACAAGGTTTATTATGATGTACTAGCGTGTGAGCTTATATAATCACTTTTTAACTGAAATATGATTAAGGGAGTCATGAGTCTTCCCCTCCATGGGGCCATGGGCCATGAATCAAGGCTCTAATGATGGTCCCATGTTAAATGTCAATCGATGTTCTTGCACTCAAAACATCTGCAAAAAGCCATATGATAATCAAGCAATATTTTATGAATGCTTAGGAATCTACTGAAAATAGGAAAAATAAATTATGTTATCGAATATATACTTCTACACTTTCTCAATTTACTGTAAAATATACCATAAAATAACGTCCAATATTTAGCACGGTAAACACTATATTGCATATTCTAAAAATAAACTATATTTAAGATAGAAACAATAATAAGGAAATATTAATACTTTTCTGTTATTCAAAAATGAACTTACCTCGAGAGGTTGGAAACGAAATCATCGAATGCCACTTGAAGAATCATAATCCAAAACACATGGAAACACCACTTGAAATCATGATATGAATAGAATAACATCGAATTATAGAATCAAACGAGAGACTTGCACATGTTATTACACATTGTCCTAAAAGTACATTTGCCCCCTCTCATTCGAGATACTTAAATGGTGAGATAACAAATGCTTTAGCGGATTAATCATGCCTTCAAACTATGTATTTATTAAGCACTAATAATCCATGGAAAAGGAACAAAAAAACAATTGGAAAATGAGTATTTATTTTGGTGGAAAGGATCTCTATATTTGATAGATGTTCTCACTTGTTTTTCATATATTGAATTGATCAATATAACATCCTTTATATAGAAATTGATCAACATTTTACGAAAGTACACACCTCTTGGACAAAAGGTGCCTTTCGAAAATCACCATAACCATGTGATCGCATGGCATAGCAGAAAATCATTTTGCTTTATTATAATTCTTTCATGCGATCGCATGAACCCAAGGCCATGCGATCGCATGACCGTCTATGTTTCGATTTTTCTCATTCTTTTGTCTTCCTTTTTCAATACCTCTTTGTATTGATTTAATTGTATACTTCATCCATAATCTTTAAATATTTGAACAATCATTTGGAAACAGAATTTTTAACGATATATCTTAACTAAAAAATCCAAATAAATTACATTATAATTCAAATTCTTTGATTTGACGGCCGTTGAAGGGACCCTTAACAACATAAATTCAATCATCTAAAAGCGACTTACACACCGTTCTTTTATGTAATGATTACAATTTATAAACAATACAATTTCTCAAACTATTTTTTAACCACATACATTTTCTCTCTCCAATTTTTAACCACACATCTTATCTAGAAAAAAAAATCTGACATCTAAGACGTTGAACAGTACGTTAATAATCAACATTATCAGCTTATCTTTACATCTAGTCGTTGTCTTAGGATGACTAAGCATGTGTTCGGAAACAGTAAAAACATGTTTATAAAATAATTTATAAACTACACAATCTAAATCACTTTTTAATCATGTTGGATATTGATTTAATAAATTGAGAAATTGGTTAAGTATTGAAAACTGACTAAAGTGACTTCGTGTCGATTTCGGTCAAATACTCAAACCTGACTCAATCCGTTAGGCAAATTAGTTTGCCACTTCGCTGCTTCGGGGCGCATAAACGGGGATCTCAGGTCGCGGGGGTCGAGGGGGCAGCGTCCCTCGTGGGGGATTGGGGGCAATGCCCACGAAAGAGAATTTAGATTTCTCTGCATGCATTAAAGGTTATATTTGTCATTTCAAAATCAATATCGAAAAATGACGAAAAACGGATCAGAATTTTGCCCATGCGATCGCACGATTTTAATACTGTGCGATCACACATCAACTGATTAAATCTTGGTTTGGCGTAAAGTCATGCGGTCGCACGACTTATAAGCGTGCGGTCGCACAGTTGTTCATACAATGTGTCTTTTGGAAGAATTTCATGATTTGAAAGGGTTGTATGGTTTGACTCCCACCACTCTGTTCACAACCCTTCACACTCTATAAATAGGACCCCTTGGGGTGTCCTATTCCACATACCAATGATATGCAATAACACTATCATTCTCTCCTCTCCTCTTAAATCAATATTCTTGCATTTGTTGCATAATTTTGATATTCTTGTTCATTTCATTTTTTGGAGTACAAAAGCCAAAATTTTGGTTCGTTGTACTTGTGTTTTGGAGTGCTACAAACACAAGTAGGAATCGTTATATTTTGGGAGTCGATTGCCATAATCCGTAGGCACCGATGCGGAGCAAATTCGACTTAAGGACAAAGTGTTCAACACTTGTCTTGACTTTGTCAATTTCTTCTATTTTCTTGTTTTTCTTGTTGTCACTCCATCCATTTGTTGGCACAGATTTCACATATATATTTTATTTCTTTGGCATCACTATATAGAAAATATTCCAACAAATCACACATATTTTCTCTCTTCAATTTTTAACCGTACATTTTACCTAGAAAAAAACTTAGAAAACCGACGAGTTCGGTTTCAAAATCAGGAACCCATGGTTCCAGCTAAAGAACTAAGAATCGTCCAAGATCCGATAGTTCCATATACACTTACAAAATGTGCAATAAAAATTGATTTTTGATTGAAACCCAAACATAACTTCATGTACTGATTATTTTTATTAGGTGACAGTGTGTTTCATTATTTGATTTTTCAATGGAAAACTGAGATTCAATTGCTTTATTGAGTCGAACATTAATTAATTTTTAATTCAATCAACATCTACTAAGGCCATCTTCAACAATTTACCCCAAATTTAGGGGTCAAGGGAATGATATCCATTTTTCTTATAATTTCTTAATATTTTTACCTTAATTATAATTTTTTTAATTAATTACTTTAATTTAAATTAATAACTAATGCAAAGAATAGATCAAATTAAATTGTTGTGAACAAAAATAATTTTTTTTGAAGAAAAAAATTAAATGAACAATTATTGAATTATAACATTTTAAATTAAATAATAATTATAATATTTACAAATACGATTATTACTATAACAACAAATTATAGGACTAGTTATGAATGTTTGACATTTAAATTAAATATGAAAATGACAATTTGGTAAATAAAAAATGCAAACTTCAAATTTGAGGTTGCAAATTTGGGATACCATTGTGGGATTGCGCTATTCAGAACCCCAAATTTGAGGTATCATTGGAGAGGATTTTACCTCGAATTTGGGATGGTTGGAAATGGCCAATATAAATAATTTTGAGTAATGTTATTTGTACAACTATTTTTGACAACTATTGTTGTTAACTCACAACGTGGCACAATCCTATTAATTAATACATCACATCATCTTCATAATCAATACATAACAATTTTCATCTCATAGTTGTCAACCATAAGTTTGACAACAATTGTACAAGTAGCATATTTCAAATAATTCTACATTTCTACCCCACTTTCTGTACATAACGATTAGGTGACATATTTTACACATCGTTCTTTTATGTAATGATTATAATTTATAAACAAATTTATAAACACAATTTTTCAAACTTCTTTTAAATCACACAAACTTTCTCTCTTCAATTTTTAATCACAAATCTACTTAGAAAATAGCAAAATAAAAAAAAAAAATTCCTAGATTAGCCGTCATACACTTCGTTAGAGCTCTCTTCAATGTTAACATGGTTTATGAGGAGAAAAGTGTCACGTCAACAATGTAATACCAATCAATCAAACTCCTACGAGTACAAGTAACATTCCGTGTTCGGATTTTATTGTTTTTTTGGTTTATAAACCAAATTTTAAATTATACAATTCCTCAAATCAATTTTTAATCATATACATTTTTTCTCTCAACTTTTTAATCACACATTTACCTCGAAAAACACAAAAAATCTGGTTTATAATCTATATTCAGCTTCCGAACAGAGGCTACAGAAAAATCACTATTCGATAAAACAGTTTAAAAATTATTTATAATCGCTTCAATTTTCGATATAACTTTCTAATCAAACATCTTTTATCTCTCCAATTTTTAATACTACTTTTACCTCGAGATTCGCAAAATTGATATTTTTAATCCTACTTTACCTCGAGATGCGCAAAAAATTGGTGATTATAATCACTTAATTAAGCCTGTATTCGGATCTTATTGTTTTTTTGGTTTATAAACCAAATTTTAAACTATACAACTCCTCAAATCAATTTCTAACCATACACATTTTCTCTCTTCACTTTTTAATCACATATCTACCTCGAAAAACACAAAAAATCTGGTTTATAATCTAGATTCAGCTTCCGAACATAGGCTAACAGAAAAACCACTATTCGATAAAATGGTTTAAAAATCATTTATAATCGCTTCAATTTTCTATATAACTTTCTAATCACACATCTTTTTTTTTTCTCCAATTTTTAATCCTACTTTTACCTCGAGATGCGCAAAAATTGATATTTTTAATCCTGCTTTACCTCGAGATGCGCAAAAAATTGGTGATTATAATCACTTACGAGCCTTCAAACAGAGGCTAATCAACAAGGTATTCATGCATAATGCATTAGTGAAGTTGAAAAAGGTGGAGATTTACAGTGAGCAAACTTTCATTTCTTTCCTGCCGACAGTGTGCTAGTAAAAACTGAGACGATTTGTAATTTGTTAATAAACTTGTTGACGTTTGACCGCGGGTTAAATCACAATTTATATTGCAAAATTTCTCAAATCGTTTTTTAATTACATATATTTTCTCTCTCCAATTTTTAACGTGTTTCAATATCACTTTTTTAACACATACATTTTTTGAAATCATTTTAACCACAAATTCTTCCTAAAAAATACAAATAACATAAAATAACACTTATTTTAGCCTTACCAAAACAGAGAATTATTATGCAAAACTAATATTCAAATCATTAATGTAAAATATCAATGACCCCACTAAAGATTCTGATTTTTATTCTTCCTCGGAGCTAAATCTTACTGACTCGTACTTTTTGATTTATGAAAATGATATATAGATTTCGAGCTTGTGATCCTCTAGTCTTTGGTCGGACATGTTGAAATGAAGTTTGCGTTGTGTATACGTACACATGTTCATATGACAGAATTCTACAGATTTTAATATACTTGAAAATTTTGGTGATATTCAATTTAAATTTTAGAGACTTTATAAAATTCTTAACATATTTAATATAAATTTAAATGGACTTTCGAAAAATTTATAAAAGTCATGATATATTATATGAAGACTTTTGAAGGTCTTTAAAGTCTTGTGCTATTCCAAGGGTGTGTTTGATTGCGATGGTGAAAAATGAGTAGAAAGAAAATATAAATTATTTTTGTCGAAAATATGAATAGGAAACTTTGTTTGGTTTAATTATGTAGATGGAAAAAATGGGGAATTTTTCAAGTTTCATTATTTGATTGACATTATTTTCCATAACAAATAAAATTTTATTTATTTTATTATTATTTTTTATTTTTACTTTTCTAAAACATTTATACTTGATAATGATAATGCTATTTTTTTTTTTTTTAAAAAAATCAATTAACAATAACAAAATTAATCAAATATGGCGAAAAACCTTTTTAGTGTAACATGGAAATGATTTTCTCACCCAAAGTTTAGTAATTTTTTTTTTCCACGTTTTGAAGGAAAATGGGCGCGTATGGGTGTGACTAGAAGTAGGGGTGAACATGATTTGATTTGGGCAGTTTGTAGCAATATTTCAAACAAAATAATTTAAAACGTTTTGGAGTTTTTCCAAACCAAGCCATTCTATTTTCTAAAGTAAATCAAATCAAACCATTTTTTTGCGATTTTGTGGGGTTTGAAACAGTTGTTTGCTAATGAATGAATTAGTAAATTCCAAAGCGAGCTCAAAGACACATATTCTTCTAAAATTTTGAATTGAAACAAGCTCAATAGTAGTATTCATGAGTTTCTAATTGAGTCATTACAATGAATCAATTCATGTTGATAAACAAACTAATATTTAGAAGCAAATATTTAAATTTTTCTTAAAGAAATTGTAGTTAGTTCTTACATCAAAAAATTTATTTTAAGAAAATGTCTTGGATTTGAACAAATTAATCTTTGGCTCCTTAATTTTGTTTTGTTGAGAATAAAAGTGTGCTACATTTTTTTTTTTTTTTAAATTGAACGTTTGTCTCTATTTTTTAATTTTTTAAACTTTGGCTGGTTAGAGGTTTGAAACCGCAGTTTACCACACCGTTTAAGGCAGTTTGGAAATCTTCCAAATCAAACCAAATCATTTCACATTTGAAGTGAACGAAACCAAACCATTGGTTGCAGAATCTTTTTTTCAAGTTAAATTTTGCCAATCAAACATGAGAAAATGGGAAAGGTGGAAAATTGTTTCTTTTTCTTTATATTCCACTCTCCTTTTTATATCGTTTTCTTCAATTTTTGTATGAAAAAAAATTCAACTAAAATTTTATAAAATTTCATACAAAAATAATAATTTGTATCAAAATAAATAATAATTAAACAAAGTGATTCAAGAGTTTTCTTTTGAAAGAATTGAATATTCAAAAAATTTAATTAAAAGTCAATCAAAATCTATAAAAGTTTGTATATTCAAAAAATATAACTAGAAGTTCAAATTAAATACACAATCCTTAATGTAAGAAGTGCAATTATGAACACAATACAATTTTTTTAAATCGATATTGAACATGATTTTATTTTCCCCCATTTTTTTTATCACAAATGTTTCTTGATATATGCTAATCGCAAGTGTAAAATATCGCATCCAAGTAATAAAGTGAACTTTTTGAGTCCGAGTTATCGTCCCACATAAGTACATAAATTGTGTTAGTTCTCGCTTTATTTGAACGGTAGAATTTGAAGATTTTGAATCGAACTAAACTAAAAAGCAAAAAAAAAAAAAAAAAAAAAAAAAAAAGACATTTAAATAATATTCTAAATTGACGTTTATAAGTGTTGGGACATCCGATTCACATAGTCAATACACTTAATTCCACTTATCTAGTTTTCTTCCTATTATAGGCTCGATCGAATTCATTTATGTACATGAAATTTCCCTTTCGAGTTTAAATCAACTCTACCTAGTTAGTTGACCATGTTAACGAACAGCAGGTCATAATAACTAAGTGCATGAAACACAAGAATTCATGTAATGATCGCAATAATAACGAATGTATGTCTCTACCATTCGTCCAATTACCGGATTTTATTCTTAGATCTAAGTGTTAGCTCATCTCTCGAATTATGAAAATACCCATTAAATCATGAACTAGTCGCGAATTAATTCATGTATTAAACACAAAATAAAATCAACACATGCAACTAAAGCACAAAACTAGAACTATAGAATTAAAAGCGTAAAGCTAAGCTACATCTAATATCCCAACTAAAAGTTCATGTATTCATCAAAAAAGAAATAAAAACGCAATAATATAAATTACTATGCATAAAGAGTTTATCAAATAAACAAAGAAAAGGAAATATTGTACCAAGTATTTCGCTCTCCGTTGATAATCATCAATTCCCCCGCCTTTGTCTTGATTTTCCCCTTCAAGATTCGAATGATAGAACAATGAATTGTGTATTTTAGAGGTTGTGTAAAGGTCTATAAAGGCTCCCTTTTTCATACATGAGAGTAGTATTTATAGATTGTTGAAGAAATCTAGGCTTTTGGCACAAGAAATCGCTCATAGGCCTAAATCAGGTTCTGTTAATTTCAGGATTCTCGTGCAGATGCGTAGCTTTGGGGCTCGTGGCAACGCAGTAGAAACTTGTTCAGTACATTTTCAACTTTGATTCTTGTTTAAGTTGGTCATCATTCTTTATTTGCTTCCAATCCTCCAACTTCCAATTATGACATTTTGGCCCCTATACTTTTGTTTTCTACTCTTTTCTTCCTTACTTTTCTCAATTGGCTCCACGCACTTCTCCAATATGTCCAATTTAACTCCAAAACTCATCCAAAAGTTCACATTTTCCATTAATTGCTTCATTCATGTGATTCTGGGATAAATTCTGAAATGTAAACAAATAACAAAAAAATAAATAGAATTTATTCTAAATCGACAATATATTATCCTAATTTAGACATATCAATAAGTGTATAAAATACCCTTATCATTTCTTTGTCCTAAAACTATTTCATCTTCCAAGCCACATTTTTTGGATTCATTTGAGATATATTTATTATTGACAATTAACATTCACGTCATAGGAAAATTATTCTATTAATATTCAAGTCTATCTCTGTCAAAAATTTAATTGAATCTTAAACTCCTATCAAGTTGATCAATTCAGACCCTTTCCCATCTCATTAGGGCCCGGAATTGAAAGTTTCATCCATTTAGGCTCGATTCCATAATTTTTTGAATGAGTCCTATCATGAGTCTCTTCGACCTCGGATCTCGTAATGAGGTCCACTGGCACGTTCATCGAGGTTTGACTTAATCAATTCTCATCATGCCCTCCCTCTTGAGAATGATTCGACCTCGAATCTTACTTGTAGGCATTGTTGTGAAATTCTTTGACATTTTATCTTGTAATGGGACCCACGGGAAAGTATAGCAAGGCTTAACTTTCTTGATTCTCATCATCCCCTTCCTTTCGAGAAAGATTTGACCTCGAATCATCAACTACAACAAAAAGAGAAAAATCAGACTTATTAAATGTAACTGGAATTTTTTAATGAGCTGGTAAGTTTATTTTTAGGTATTTCCATTCATCCTCTCAAGAGCTTGAAATGGTCATCATCGCTGGGTAACAAGGATTTTATTTGATTGAGGAATCACTCTTTCCTCAAATGGAACTACATCCAATCACCCGGATCAAATGTGATTCGCTTTCTATGTTTGTTGGCATTGAAGGCATATTGTTCACCTAGAGGTGTCAATCCGGGTGGTCCGGGCCGGGTCGGCCCGCCAACGTATGAGCCCGGTAACAGCCCGCGTAGAAAAAAGCTCGCCCGCTGCGGGTTACGGGCCGGTTACGGGTTGGCCCACAATTTTGAAATACAACCCAGGCCCGCCCGCTGGTCCATCCGGGTTGAGCCCATACGGGTCGCGGTTCGTTCTAGTTTGGCCCGTATCCGTATGATTGTTCATTGTATGAATAAAATTATGAAATTATAGAATTTTTCATATTTATAGCAAAATATATATATTATATTGTAAAATCAAAAATGTAAATTAAGAAATGAACAAAATGATAAATTCATATTTAAACCAAGAAATGTTTACATAGAATTCAAATTTAATGTTACATGAATTATTTATAACTTTGCAAAGTTAAATATAACATAAACAAATAACAGCTAAATGCATTTTTAAGTACTATTATTAAATATTTATAGCTTAAGTACATCCCAACTAGGTTGGCACCTACTTTTACTATAATTTATAGTTTAAGTACATCTCAACTAGGTTGACACCTACTTAACTATAATTTAGCTATTCAAAAATTATATATTTGTTTCATAATCAATCTTCACTCTTCAGGAACTGCAAGATTTTTGAAGTCTTCAGCAATATCATCAATGATTTTATCTTGCATCCTTCGATCCGCGAAAATCCAATATTTCACGCAAATGAGAGCTTCCAAAATATCTTCTTTAAGTCTAGATCTTCTTTCATCCAATACCCTGTTACCTGCACTAAAAGCAGACTCGGATGCCACTGTTGAGACTGGAACTGTTAGTAGATCTCGTGCCATTTTAGATAATACAGGGTATGAGCGCTCATTTAAATTCCACCATCGTAAGATATCTAAATTATCCACTTCATTTTCAGGTATTAAACTATAATGATCAAATTGATAATATCTTTCCAATTCAGCAAGTGTGGTATTTGGATTTACAGTTGAAGTTGTAGATGAAGAACCAAGAACATTACGTTTCTTAGCTATTAGGGAGAAAAAAGAAGATTTACCTTTAGAAGTTGTACTAGAGTTCGTAGATGAAGGAATATTTTCATTGTTACCATATTTAATAAAATAGTTATTATACATTTCATTAATAAAAATTTCCAATTCTTGATTTGTAATATTTATGTTAAAAGCTAATGTTTCAAAAAGTGATTCTAAAGCACATTGAACTCCAAACAACTTAATGCGAGGATCCATTACAGCTGCCACTGGAAAAATTAGTGGCATGTTTTCATAATATTTCTTAAACTTTTCCTCCATTGAGTAAATAATTTGAAAGAAAAATGGATCGGCTCTAAATGATGAAAATTGTCCAGCAATTTCTACTAATTGTAAAAGTACAAGATTACTAGTTGGATAATAAACTCCAGAACTAGCTTTTGTTGCCTTATAGAAAGGTTTCAAAAATTTCATAACATTAAATGCTTTTTCCCAATCTGAATCAGTTACCTGAAATTGATTTTGTTTTGAATTAACAAATGCATTAATGGCATCAGTATAGCCAACACACGATTTTAACATTAAAAAAGTTGAATTCCATCTATTGGGAACATCATCAACAAATTTTCTTCTTTTCAATCCAAGAGTTTTACAAATTTTTGCAAATTCTTGTTGTCTAGAATCTGAACAAGAAATATAATTAATAGATTGTCTAATTATACTTATTTGTGGTGTTATTAATTTTAAACCGTCTTGCACAACTAAATTATATATATGACAAACACAACGCATGTGAAATAATTTAGAATCATATAGGGGTGTAATCGTTCTAATTAAAAGCTCAATGCATGAATTATTAGCACTTGCATTATCAAAGGTAACACTGAATAGTTTATTTAACACACCAAACTCATTAAAAACTTGTAATAAATTTTCACACAAATTTTCACCATTATGTGGATATTCAAGTAAACGAAAAGCAATAATTCTTTTATGCAATAACCAATTATTATCAATAAAATGTGCTGTAACACAAGCATAACCATTATGATTTCATCCAGACCAACAATCAGATGTGAAACAAATAATTCCATCAATTTTTTTAAGTTCATTTTTTAAATTCTCAGCCATTGTATGAAATAATTTCATAGAATCAGAACGAGCAGTATTTCTACTTACGCTCCTGTAAGAAGGTTGAATGTATTTTTGTAGAAACTCTTCAAAATACTGATCTTCTGTAAATGTGAACGGCATCTCACGAGCTACTAAAAATTCCGACATTCCAACTCGGATTCGTTCCTGCGAATAAACAAAGTTAGTAAAAGTAACTGATCCACTAGCATTAGTAAAACCAGTAATTTGAGCTTGTTTAGGATCCAAATGTCCTGTTTCATTTAGATGTTTTTCTTTGTGTCTTCGTAGCGTGCCGGTGCCTTGACCATATCTCCAAACATAAGCCTTTTTGCAGATATTACATACTGCTGTACCATCTTTTTCATTTACTGTAAAAATTTGTCACACCTCTGATGTTTGTTTTTTTTTCCTTGAATTTTGAGATGATCCAACTTCTACAACATTATCATCTTCTAAATTTATTGGGGAGCAACTATCATTGAAAATATTATTTTGAGAAGAAAAATCGTGAGAAGACATAATAATACAATAGTATTAAACTGTTTAGTGAGAAGAAAAAAATATAATAGTGTAGAGAATAGAGATGATGATACTTGTGCAGTTGTGCTGTTGAAAATATGTAATTACAGACAAGAGACAAGAATAATAAAATAAGCCAATAAAGGCAGACTGCATTGCAGAGAGCTAAATCAAAATGGCTAATAAAATTGTAAGATTTAAGATAGATAGTGGACTGAAAATGAGATAAATTTTACCAATTCACTCCAATTTATAGATGAAATATTGAATATTACCGTTAAAATATGAAAAAAAATAAATAAATTAAAAAAAAATAGAGAAGACAAGAGCCAACAGGCTACGCCTGCATGCTTTTTGCTGCAGGCATACTTTTTGCTGCAGGCTATGCCTGCAGCAAGTGGAGGGAGAGTGCTGCTCTCTCCCTCCAGTTTTTTAAAAAAAATTTAATTTTTTTTTTTTTTTTTTTTTTCACGACTTTGCTGCAGGCATAGCCTGCAGCAAGTCAGGGAGAGAGCCGTTGCTCTCTCCCTCCAGTTTTTTAAAAAAAATTTAAAATTAAATTTTATTTTTTTCACGGGCCAGCAGGTTAACCGCGGCCCGTGAAGGTGTAACCCCCGAAACCCGCGGGTCACACTTTTTTGGCCCGTGAACCACCCGCTCGGGTCACGGGTCGGCCCACGGTCCCGGGTTGTTCCGGGCCGGTTTTCGCGGTTCTGGCCGGCCCGTCCATCTTGACACCTCTATGTTCACCCCTCTTCTCAAATTGAAGCTCGACCTTCACATAAAGGGGCTTAACCAATTCCACATTTTTGTTCCCACCTAAGCTAACTCTTTCATCAATCAGAAAATGAATCAAATTTAAAACAGTTAATGGGTTAAAGCCCTAAGGAATTTCATGCGAAAAGAATTCGATAATAGAGTGAACACTTTTGTTATAGGAAAATTTAACAATAGGTAGACTTTCTTCCCAACTAGTTAACTCACTTTTATGGATAGTGCAAAGGAGTTGTGCTAAAATTATACTAACCATCTCGGTTTGCCTAATGGTTTGTGAATAACAATTGATTAAAATTAAAAGTTTAGTTTCCAATTTTCCCCACGTAACCTTCCAATGGTGGTTAAGAAAATCTACAAGTATACCCAACACTACGATCATCATGTAAATGCACCACTCCCTCAAAAAAAAAAGATCTGCCATGTTGGTAGCATTTTCGGTCTTGTGACATGCAATAAAATATAACATTTTACTAATCCTACCAATAAACACAAAAATAGTATCATTTCCTTTCTTAGACCTAGGTAAACCCAATACAAAGTTCATAGAAATATTAATACAAGACTTACTAGTGACAATGGTGTGTATAATCCTTGAGGCCGAACCTTAGACTTAACATTTTTGTAAGTGATGTATTTACTACAAATACAAATACGTTCAGCATCAACTTTCATCTTAGGTCAATAAAATTGCTCACTTAATATCTCTAAGGTCCCCTTAATTCCAAAATGTACCATCAAGTACCTATTATGCGTCTCTCTTACTAGCAACTCTCTCATTGAGCGTCTAGGAATACACAATCTATTCTCCCCAACTAAATAATCATCATACTTGTAGAATTTACCGAAATCCCTCTCATCATGTGATTTATGTAAGTTAGACAATTCCGAGTTGTTAGCATGCATGCTCCTAATAAATTCAAAACGAAATGATTTGGCATTTAGGGAGGTTAGAAGAAAAGTCATTTTTACATCAAAATATCCGATTAGACCTCCCCCAGGGCTTCCAAACTAGTAATTCTCTCATAAGGAAACTAGGCACATAAAGCTTGTTTTCACAAAATAAGAATCCATTGTGCCTATGAAATTACTACATGCAATATTTTTACAAGTCAAAAATACACTAGCAAAGCCCACATCATTCTCATACAACTATTTAATACATTCGAAATCCGATAACCTTGCAGGTAAGAAAGTGATAAAAGCATACTTTCTAGTTAATGTATCGGTTACCACAATTTCTGTATCTTGCTTGCAAGTGATGATGTAAATGTCTATATGCGCTTCATCCAATTGGCCTGCCTTTGAGGCTCCTTGTTATGTCGATCTAATCGGGATGACGATTTCGGGGATGAGGAAACTTCGATGTCCAATGCCCGGAATGGGTAGCAACCCACTAGGTATGTCCATGGGAAACACTTCATAAAACCCATGCAATAACGAAGTAACCAAATTAGGGATGGAATTGTTGGATTCTTCAAGTGAAAAGAACATTTTTGTTTTATCTTTTCCCTTAATTTCTTTTTTGGCACTCTTCACTTCCTCTCCTTTCCATGAGGTAGAAATCTCAACTCTTGGTTCTTCCCTCACCTCACTTTCTCTGGAGTCGTGGCTCCAATTCTTATTTCTTCTTCTTTTTCTAAGGTCGTGGCCTCAACTCTCTTTCTCTCATTTTTTCTCACTATTTTTTCTTTTTCTTTCTTCTCTTCTTTTTCTTCCCCAAACTCCTTCTTGAGTTTCATTTGATCTTTATATATTTTTCCGGACTCAACGATAGAAGCACCACCTTTTTCTCATTCAATTGGAAGCTATATCGGTTCTTCCTCCTATCATGACTCACATTCCTATTACATTGCTAAGGTCTACCCAAAAGTATGTGAGTAACTTGCATGGGGACTACATCACATAGTACTTGATCACTATCCCAATGTTGAAGGTGAGAAGAACTTGCTTACTTACCCTCACCTCCTCATAGTCACTGAACATTTGCAATTGGTAAGGATTGTGATGCATCATTACCGATAATCCCAACTTTTCTACTATGCTGGCACTTACTTCATTGGTGCAACTATCCCCATCTATAATGATACTATACACTTTATCCTTTACAAGACATCTGGTGTGAAAAGTATTTTCTCATTGTTTTCCATTTCACTAACATTGATCAAAGATTTTGGAGGACTAACAATCCTCTCCACCTCTCCTTCCTCACTATCAAGCCTCATATAGAATGATGAAATCTTCATTTTTACACTACCAATAGTCTCATCCATTCCATCTCTACCCAAATTGATGTGAACCCCTTTGGTGTTTGGACCAAAAATTTCACAACAATTTTGTATCAACCCAAGAAAGCTAAAATGGTAAAATAAACCTAAACTCAACCACTCGACCATCTCCCTGACATTATTATCCTTTGGCTTGTGCACCTCCTCATCAATAATTTTATATTCTAGTTTATGCACCTCTTCACGTCCAGAAATTTTACCTTCCTCATGAAAATTTGTAGATTGATCAAATACTTCAATTTTTATCTCTCCCTCCTTCTTCTCAACTTCCCTATTATGGGGCTCTTCTTGCATTTTAGTTTCAACCTCACTATTACTCCCCTTTTGCATCCCAACATTATATTTACAATCACATGCAATAAACTTTTCTTCTAAATTTTTCATTTGGTTCTTCAAGTTCCACATGTGATCACTCTCCTTCACAAATCCCCTATCAACTCTCCTATCACACCCCTCTCCCTTATTCCTACCCATGCTCCCTTTTTGACCCATACAACCATCACTATCCAACACTTCATATTTATACCTAATCCTTCTATTACTCCTCCTTTCACCATTGGTCTTAGGTGGTGGAATTTTTCCTTTTGCATCTAACCTATCCAACCTCCCTCCAACTTTCTCCTCCATTGCCTCCAATTGCCTAGTCATTTTGGTCGAAAGATTTTGAATCACCTCACGCAAGTCTTGAGTTTGGGCATTGGAGTTTTACCCACTTGGAGCATTTGTATAGAGCATGTTGTGCAAGTGTGGAAGTGTTCTCACAAATAATGTTTTCACTCGTGTTTACACTCAATTTTCAAGCTCCGAAAGAAAGTAATCAACTACCATGAGAAAATTATAATTCTTGTGAAGTATGAAACCACAATCAAAGAAGAGATATAGGAATTGATGGGCACAAATAACAAATGAAATTTATGGCTTGCTATAACAAAGTAGGAGAATCTTGGACTTATGTGACAATGTATCAAGAGTTCAAATTAACAAGAAAATTGATAAAAGACAAGTAATCAATAAGGAAATTGTTTGGTGTTGAGAAAAGTGGATTTTAGCATGGAAGTTCTTTTTGGGGCAACTTATCAAACATTTGGTAGACACACTTTGAAAGTAATGGAATTGCAAGTGTTTTGGTTATGAAAATTTTCCAACAATCTCAACAATGATAGCAATGATAATACCCAAGATGTGGGAATCAAGAAATAGACATGGACATATAAATTTTTCAATTTTTTTTTTGAAATTTTCATTTTTTTTAATAGATAAACAACAAGAAATATAAAGATAGATTTACCGAATTAGAGCTAGATTCTAATACCAAATGATGCGAACCCCTTTGGTGTTTGGACCAAAAATTCTCATAACAATTTTGTATCAACCCAAGAAAGCTAAAATGGTAAAATAAACATAAACTCAAGCTTAATCTAACCAAAATTCCAAGGAAACATCCTTAACCCAATGGAGAGAAATAAGCAAGCTCAAAGGTTTCTTCCAACAATACAAAAATCATAATATTCTACATGAAGTTAAGAATAATGCCTCAAAGAGACAACAAGATTTGAAGAGGAATTCTTACCTCTAATTTGCTCACCATGGAGACTTTAATGTTCATACATCATAAACTATCTAGGATTTTAGAGAAAATGAGTACTAATAGTACAAATATGAAAGAAAATACAAAAAACAGTAGAAAATGAGTGTTTCTGAATGTTTCAGTAACTTTCGGTCGACAGAAAATTGTCAATCGAAATTGACTGCAAACGCCTTTTTCAGTATTTGAATTATAACTTTTGATCCCGATGTCCGATTGAGATGATTCAAAATGATTTGAAAACTAGATAAAAAAAGAGCTACAATTCTTCAAGAAATAGTGAACCTCAAATTCGGACTTTATCTTTGTCAAAACTTTAATTGAATCATGAGCTTGATTCTTGGCTTCTTTTCTTTGATTGATCTCTTGTTTTAGCCTTGATTACTATTCTTTTATGCTTCGAGAGTCCTTCAAAATGTACTCCAAATTTGTTTGGTTCGCATGATTGATTTTTCTTTATCGAGCCTCCTATGATTCTCATCACCAATGCTCCCTTATATGACCTAAATCAAACCCCTATCATGACTCTCTCTTCTATTACTACCCATATTTCAATTTTGTTCAATAATCTCATCACTATCTAAAATATCTCCAAATCGATCCCTCACCCTTCTTCTATTATCCCTTCGCTCACCATTATTCCTTGGTGTTGTAATCTCTCATCTTGTTCCTAACTTTTTCAACCTTCTCCATATCTCCTCCATTTTCCTGGTAACAGTGATTCAAAGAGTTTGCAACATCTCACGCAAGTCTTGAGTTTGAGAATTAGAATTTTTCCCACTTTGAGTACTTGTATGGAACATGTTGTGCAAGTGTCGAAGTGTTCTTACAAGTTTGAGAATTAGAATTTTCCCACTTTGAGTACTTGTACTACATCGCCGTTTCGGCATTCATGCTCCATATATTCACATCCCTTTCCCTGCCAAAAAAACACCATCGATAATGCCGTTTCGCTGCCTCCATCCACCAAATTTTCCAGTGAGACAGGGTGAGGACCCTTAAGGGGATATTGTCGGAATTCTATTAAACCCAATAGAAAAAGTTTCAGGGAATGTTCAAAGCTAGAGTGGGAATTAAAGGGGTGGGTTCGCAACCAGAAATGTTCAGATGAGGCTATATTTCCACCAGTAGTCAGAGAAGGGAAATGCAGGAGTAATCTGGGATGTAGTGTACATGTGTTTATTTTATAATTAGACATAATGGGTATATTTGTATATGTATTGTGGTGTATTTATAAAAAAATTATTTAAATAGTGGTGGTAATATAATGTGGTGTATTGAGTAGATATTGTGGTTGTAATATATTTTGTCTTTGATTAATCAACCCAAAGCTAAAATTGATAATAAATAAATCTTGACCAAAACTTAACCTAACCAAAATTCCAAGGTGAACCCTAACCCAATGGATAGAAACAAGTATATTTCAAGATGATGGATTCAACAACAACACGAGAATAATAAACTTTAAATGTAGTTGAAGAAATTCTAAAGAGAACAAGATTAAAGGAAAGATTTACCTTCAAAGTTTCTTCACACATACAAGTCTTCAAAATTGTTCCTCTAGGGTTTCAAAGAGGTCCTTAAATAATACAACTATTATGGGAATTAAAGCAAATGATAAAATAAATAAAAAGAACACAAAAATCTGGATTTGGCTCCCACAATGGAACTGTGCGGCCGCACACAACTTTCTGTCGAAATTCTGTAGCGCCATCTTCAGTATTTTGTCAACTTTTGATTCTGATGTCTGATTGGGTGATTCAAAATACGTTGAAAACTAGACAAAAAGGGCTACAATTTTTTAAGAAATAGTGAATCTCAAATTCGAACTTTATCTCTATCAAAACTTTAATTGAATCTCAAGTTCCTACCAAGTTGATCAACTTAGATCATTTCCAGTTTCATTCGCGTCCAGAATTGAAAGTATCTTCCATTTTAGCTCAATTCCATAACTTGTGAATGAGTCCTACCATCAACTCTTGAATCTCTTCGATCTCGAATCTCGTAATAAGGCTCACTGGCACGTGCATCGAGATTTGATTCCTATGTTCTCATCACATATATATAGTGCTTGAACCATATTGCTACAAATATTATAATTTCATCGAAGGTCCCTAACTATGTCCCAAGTTTATTGTTCACTACAACAAAAATGGACTTTTACAACACTTAAAAGGAAACATTCGACAGTTGAATGTTGCTAAAGGGACATATCGCAACATTTTGACAAGTGAATATTGCGATTGGTGTTAACAATTGAGGTTTAGTAACATTCAGCAAAAGAATGTTGCAAAATGGACTCTTTTGCAACATTTATTGAACGTTGCAAAAGAGTTTAATACGTTTTTTGACCGTTGCAAAAGGGTTTCCTTTTGCAACCTTTTGCAACGTTCAAGAGAATGTTGCTAAAGAGTCTCTTTTGCAACATTCAGCTGAGTGTTGCGAAATGGTACCTTTTGCAAGATTCAGCGAGTGTGCAAAATGGAATCCTTTTGCAACGTTTATAAGATGTTGCAACAGCTTTAAGTTTTTGCAATGTTTTTAAAACGTTGCAATAGTTTTTTTGTGGGTAAATTTCACATTACCTATAGTTGCGTGACTAAATTGCAATTAACACAAAACATAAAACCTAACCCTACCCCCCAAAAATTGACCGCCCCTCACTCTCAACCTCTCCTGTCTCTCGACTTCCTCCTCTTTGGCTGTCGTCGCTCTCTTCGCCTCGGCCACCACACTATCGACACCACCTTACGACCACCACTACGGTAAGCTCCCACTTCCCTCCTCCCTCACACGTAACACCTACCACACACGAACTGTGACACACACACACACGAACTGCATGTATTCTGAGCTCACTGATTTTGCCAGCCACTCCTTTGCCGAAAGACAATGAAGGTGACTCGCTGATTGACTCCGCAAACACGAGGTTTTCTGTTATGGGAATCATAAGTTTTTCTTATAAATAATAATAAAATATGTGAATGACCAATTACCATTATACCCCTGTAAATTTTACATATTACTATTGTGCCATTGTTCACTCCTATAAATAGGAGCCTTATTTCATTCATTCATAAGAATTTAATAAGAGAAGAATTCTCTCATATCTCTCTATATTCTCTATTGTTTTTATAATAGTTTTACAACACGTTATCAGCACGAGTCTCTAGCCAATTGAGTAATATAACGGGAGTATGCTCTAAAGTTGCATCTAAATGATGAACCTCTGTATCAGAAACCTGATTATTACTAATCAATGTTTCCTTTTCTCAAACCAAACACTTTTAGATTTAGAAAATAACTCATATATTGTAGATCTGAAAATTTATCCAATTTTAAAATTTATGGTCGAACTGAAAAAGGGAGATTCTGGCCGATCCAGATATCCGATCGACGATCGGCCAACTCCATCAGAACGGGCTTGTCGGGGAGAAGACTTGCCTGAAATTTGGGGATGATCCAACGGCTGAAACAGAAGATATCGACCAGAGAAGAAAGACTGAAAAACTGTGCAAAAAGCAAAATCTGACCGGAAATTGAAACGCTTATCTCGGAAGATTCTGAACTCCGATCAACGATCGGCCAGTGGCATATCAACGAACTTTTCTAGGAGAAGACTCGACTAAAATTTAGCGCCGATCCGACGGTTAAAACGGAAGTTATTAACCGGAGAAGAAGATGCTGGCGGACTGAAAAATGCTGATTCCGGCCAAATGGTTGGTCTTTTGGAGAAACGGAGACGATGGGCATATTCAGGACGTCGAGGCACACATTATGGTGATGGGTTGATTTTTCCGACCACCTGCGCGTGGCGGCCGGCGGCGGCGTGTGAACGGATTCCGGCGATGACGTCAAAAGGCAGTTTGTTTGTCTTGATGATTTGGATTTTTCTATGATCTTACTTTTCTGTTTTGTGCAGTTTTGAAATTTTCCGGCGGTCGAACGTGGCAGTTTTCTTAAAAACTATTTTTGTAGCAGTTCCGACGGGATTTTGAACTTCGGACCAAAAGTAAGTTTGTTCTAAATTTAATTTCAAACCTATTGATGGTTTCGATTTATCCATATGATCAATATACTAAAATATGGATGATTTTGCCCTTGATGATACGTTAAAGTATATTAATCGTGATTTAACGAATTTGATTAATCATTATTAATGATATGATGATAAGTGTTAATAGAATATATATTCTAAATTATTTAACACTATTATGTGATCAATATGATAAATTAAAAGATTTAAAAGTAACATAATAATTGTCATGTCGTGATGTGTTAAGTATAACTCATTATCGTAACGACCTAGACTATTATGAATACGTTGACTGGATTTAGAGATATGACTTGCTCATTTATGAAATATAATTATTTCTTTATATTGTCATCACCTATATGGTTGGTTCTACTGATTTTAAATATCTCTACTCATATAAATTTGATAATATTGTTATTATTTGATATTTCAACAAATGGTACCAGAAGTTACCATTACCAAAAAAATTGTTGGATCTTAATGAAAATATTTTATCATTTGGTACCAGAAGTTACCAATATCTGTAAGTTGAAAGGGTGAATGAAAATAAATTATTCAACAAAGAAATGTTGATGTATGATAAGATAATATCACATGATAGCAATGATATGGCTAATGTGAAAATAATCTTATCAGTATTATGAGATAAATGTTATATGATTATGATAAGCAGTTTTGATCAAAGTTCTTGCACAAGCACTTATGTACTCCAGAAGAAGTACATATTTACTTCAGAAGAAGTAAAGATTATCATACTGAAATAATATTATTATTATTATTGCTCCTGAAGAAGTATAAACGAGTCATACATGCAAAATACAAAAGGGGAAACATTTATGATCCTCAAAAGTAGAGGTGTGTATCAGGTGTAATAATACTCCATACTCTACCACCCCTAATCTTTTTTGTGTGTATCAAGAGTAAGAATACTCTGTACTCCACCACTCCAAATCCTTTTGAGGTCCACAAGATTAAGTTCAAATACTCATCAACATTAGAGGTGTGTCTCAAGAGTAAGAATACCTCATACTCTACCACCCACAATATTTTGAGATTCACAAGGATAAATTTACATTAACCGGACTCCATTTTCGCTTGATTCTCCTTCCTTGCGACCAATCTATCTTTAATCCTGCTGGATCTTGTATTGGAATATATGATTGCAACTTATCCAGCAGCTCCTCGATAGTAGGAGCAGAAATAAGGATTCTCCTAGAAAATGGAGATATGAATCCCTGTTCCACAGCATAATCAAGAAATGTTAGCAAACCATCAAAGAAATTGTTAACATTTAAAAGCCCAATAGGCTTAGTATGTAGATCTAATTGAGCCCATGAGGTAATATTAAAGATTTCTTCTAAAGTACCAAAACCTCCAGGCAGGGCTATAAATGTATCAGAACCATATAGCATACAAGTTATGCGTTCATGGATAGATAAGGTTTGTACTCCGTGCCCTCGTGTTTTGCCTGCAATATCTACCAAAGGAGTAGGTATAACACCTATCACTCATGCTTTCTCTGCTTGAGCGGATTGGGAAACACAACCCATCAAACCACTGCTACCACCCCCATACACGAGAGTGATACCTTTCTCTCCCAACTTCTTTCCTAAATCTACTGCTGCTTCTAGATACCCAAAACCTTTCCCTACTTTTGATCCACAAAATACACAGATAGTTTTGATCTGTCGAAGTTTTGGTCCTTCCATCATTGAGAGTATAAGGAAGGAAAAAGTTATGAGAAAATGATATTTTGGGATTCATGAAACTGTGAAAATCATTGGCTTTTTAAACTTGAAAAACTTCACTATCTACTGCTCGTCTTTTGAAAAAGTGAAAACCCACTTCTGACTAAATTACACTACTTTTGATAAAGCTTACCTTTCGGTGATTTTTTTTTTCAATACACTTTATCAATGCTCGAGAAATGAAACATGAAAATATTTTATAAATATATGTGCAAATATATATACACACAATATACTGATTTACCTTGTATTAATGCTGAATAGCTAAAACATCATTGTTTATAACAGCCTGACAAACATGATCTTTTGCTATTATATTTTTGAGACTATAACGCTCTTTATCGCTGATGAATTTAGCTCATAAAGATAGTAGCTCACGCTGCACATACCCACTAGGGTGCGTCTAAAGAGTCAATCGGATATCATCCAATGACTCCTTACTCAGTCCACCCTTAATGAAGTCTATCTTATCATCTCGATTTATGGATGAATATCCTATTGATTTACAACGGGTATCACATGTCCATCGAGCACATTTGTAGCAACTATTTAATCTTTTTGCTCTTCGCTTCTTTGCAAAAGTACTCTTACCTAAGCCAGGCTTGTGCTTAGAAAATGAATTTGGTAATTCACCAGCTAATCGAACTTTTGCTTCGATCAATCAACGAACATCTTCTGGGATACCTTGATCCATCAGCAGCCTCAATCTTTCGAGTCGAACTCGGTAAATCTTTTTCAAAACATTTATCGGAAGATTTGAGTAGTATTTGCGGATATTTGATAATATAACACCCATTTTTTTATGGATCTAATCTCTTCTCAAGTGATCTATTTAAATGCATTATTCAACGCGTAAAAGAGCGATGGCTCCGCGTGTCAGTGATTCCATCAAGAAATAATGGAATAAATTATTGAAAATGTGGGAACAATGAGATAATGCGTCATTACCTTTTTCGATATAAGGGAAGATTTGGTGACAAGATTGAGATATTTTCTTGGATATTGTACCTGATTTTTCCGGTATACTAAAAGTAATAAAGGTATACTGATTTGAACTGTACATAAATACGTACTGATGAAATGAATACTGTATTGAACCAGAAGTTCATACATATGTACAAGTAAAATATCTTGCTGAATCTGAAGTTCTATAATGATTGGTTAGATTCCAATTCAATAATGAGATTTATTGAGAATGCAAAATGGCATTCATTAAAGAACCAGTAGATTGTTCAGGTTAACAAGTTATCATTGCTGCTTGTTCTCAAAAGCAAATTAATTATCTCACTAAGAAAATGAATGACCGATTATTTGCTCAAGTAATGATATTACGAGCAAAGTGATAAATGCTAGCATGAATATATCTTAAAGTCATTAATGATTTTACGAATTAGTTGAGATAATAGAATATTATATTGCTAATGGTTTAGCAGATTAAAAGCCTCAAGTTATTTGCTATGAGAACAATTTGAATATAAATATTTCTTATGCAGCAATATTCTACATACAAACATGTCAATACGATGAAATAAAGATTTGCTTGTGAAGCTTTATGATTTGTAAAAGTGCGATATGTATACAATCCACCAAAGCGCACTTAGGTATATGATTGAGATTATATCCCTAAAAGGATGACATGTGTTATGGCATTTTAGCCGATTGATAATATTTGTGAATATTATGGGGAAAACACGCTTGAAGCATAATTATGCCTGAAGCATAATGAATATCGATTCCAAAAATAAATATCTCTTGAATGATTGAGATGATCCCTTTGAGGCTAAATACTCATGGTGAGTAAAAGGGACATAATTAAATGTAAGAGACTCAGGTACCTAATGATAGAATATATAAAGAGATCTCTATGTTATATTGAGATGGAATCGATAAATAAGTCAACTGCATACATAAACAACCCTCTTATGAAAATGAGGTTGATGAAATTATAATACTTTGGCCAAATATAAAACCCCAATGTAGGGATTATTGTTCAAGGACCTAAAGTCCAAATGCTTAAATGTGTAAAGCCAGTAATTATATGTACAAATGAAAATTATTACACAGTCGTAAAAGACGACTCGTTGCGTACAAAATTTTTCATAGAACTGGCATGACATATGGTGGATAGACTATAATCTAAATCACTAGCTTGAGCTCTTTGATATACCAATGAGTGAGATCAAAATGTACGATTCTCATCTCGGTACTTTGAGAGTATTCTTTGATGTACCAGTTGATCACGGTACGTTGGGATTTCAAGTAAAATGATTGTAGATTATATATCGAAATTGATATATCTTTCAACGATTGATTACACAAATCAGAAATTGTGGTTTATGAGATGCAAGAACATGTATGTATAGTCAATGAAAGATTCAATTTACCCAGATTAGTATCACTATAGGATGATACAAATGACTCCATGATATAATATGTTGAAAGTGAAATTGGAGTGTACTATTTATGACATCTTGGAAATTGATTATTCACTAGAAGTGAATATGAAAATGAATATATTTAATTATTCACCAGAAGTGAGTTCTAGATTTTATTATTCACCAGAAGTGAATTCTAGATTTGATTATTCACCAGGAGTGAATTCTAAATTTGATTATTCACCAGAAGTGAAAAATGCAATCGATAAATTAGTACAACATTGCTTAATATAGCATGTTATGACATCATGAGCTATGAACGATTTCTATAAAGCTCATCATAAATTATACGATGAAAAGATTCGTAATTGCACCAATATACTTGTGATATTCCATGAAATGAATAAATACGTGTTGCACTCTTTTTCCCTTAGCTGAGATTTGAGTCAACAGTTGAGGCGTATTGATGAAAATTAATGAGAATAATGTACTTTTTTTCCCTTCGCTGAGATTTTGTCCCACAGGGTTTTCCTAGCAAGGTTTTTGAGACATCATCATAGCTATCAACAAGATATAATTCAACAACACATTGTTATACTGGAATGATATCAACAAATGAAGAAAATCATAGACATCTAATAAAGAATGTTATACAAGGAGATTTTTATATTTCAGATGAAAGATGATATTAATGTTCGAGAAGTTCATGAATCCTCAATTGCACACTTCAGGGGGAGAAACATGCTGTACTCTTTTTCCTTCGTCCAAGTTTTGTCCTACTAGGTTTTCCTGACAAGGTTTTAACGAGGCAGCGGCTGTACTCTTTTTCCTTGGTTCAGATTTTATCCCACTGAATTTTACTGACAAGGTTTTAATGAGGCAGTATTTCAGAACTTCAAGATTCAGTACATGATTTGTTCTACTCGAACATTAGACTCAATGATTCACCATGACCAACATCAGGGGGAGCTTCTGTAATTTTTTTCCTTCGCTCAAGTTTTAT